>JAIPRL010006396.1:0-27581 GCA_025469235.1 Pemphigus obesinymphae
ATATGTCATCTTCAACACAATAGTAATGGCGTGAATTAATAAAATAAATAAATAAATTACTTATTTTAAATCATTCATTCTTATATCGAATACTAAGTAATTGGAGGAATTTTTTTTAAATATCACGTCAATGATATCTTAACTCTAAATTAAACCGTTATAGAGCGTTAGCTATGCCAGATTTCCATTTATAAAACTTTTACGACCCGTTCCCCTCTACACCCTCCATCTAAGCGATACCAGTCCATAGTATCTTAGTCCGTGCACTACCCCGATGGAAAATGCGGTCGTGAGCGTAAACGTATGACGTAACAGCCCGTTTCAGTGACGTCACGGTTGTAGTCTGAGCTTTTCCGTGCGTCAAGTTCTAAGGTTATAAGCGCTTAAAGCGTACAAAGCTTCCAAGACGAACGCACCCTAAGTCGACCGCTATAGTTCGCTCCAATGCCTCCATTATTTACGCACCCGAAGAAACAATAAGAATCGTGCACTCGTCGATTTTCATAAAAGTTCTAAAATCTTTGCCCCCTATATCAGCAGCAATTGCAGCAAACCTATAATAATAATCAATGAGTATTATCAATATTATGTTTTTATCGATTATTTAATATTATTCATACGCCCTTTCCACTGTTTTCGTGTGTTTCCACCAGATACACGCAGGAACGATTATTTTCTTGGCCATTCCATATAGATTCGGTTTACACATATTTCCTCCAAACCATGTCGATGCCATGTTTATAAATTACATAATAACCGATTTTCATAATAATTACTCTTATATTGTTATGTTTTATTTACATGGCCGTCTTGACCTTATTAAACCCATATTCCCTCGTTACCATCAGAGCCTTGCACCTGGACGCATGCCTATGTATTTCAGCACGTTTTCATACAAAACGTTATACATTTCTGGCTATTTTTAGAAATTATGGGTTTTGAAACGTTTTGTCATAAAGTTGAAATAATAGGGAATTTAAGACCCGGGACACTTTAATTCAAAGTTAATCGTACGTCACTGCTCACTATACAAATACATTCTGAACCGTACCTATTTAAAAGAAACCGCATGGAAATTACCCTCCTTGAATGTTTTTATTTTTTTATCATTATTCGAGGAGTATAAAATTGATTTTTTTTTTTTTTTTTGCTAATTTACCATTTTTCAAAGCTAGAACATTTTTTCAAAAAATTATTTACTTTATTTCTAAAATTTTTTTCGTAACACTGACCCATGAATTAATGAGTTTAGGATCCATCCTCGAATAAATTATTGTACATGGTCGCGTTCCATGATTGTGAAACGAAGAGCACGATTAACAATTTATCTTTAAATATTAATCTACATTATTTCTATAGGTACATATTATTATTAGATTTCTATACCTATTGTAAACTATTTTCGTAACTTTTATAACATTTTTTTTCATTGTTATCAATTTAATGAGTAATTATAAACAATGGGGGATAAATCACAAGTGCCCTCTTGTACAAAAAAATACGTCATTGATAGGAGCACAAGGAGCTTTGCCCCCCCCCCACATAGGTTTGCTATTGAAAAACGATCTCATATTTCCCCATTAAATATTTTTTAATACGCCGTTTCTGCATTGTATCTAAATTCATGTATACTCAACTATTAGTTTTCATCATTTTTCAAAAAAATGTATAATTGCATCCGATTTAAAAATTAAAATTCGCTTTTCCTAATTTATTCTCCGATCAACTATAGGTAGTGAAAATCACATTTCTTTCATAGTTTCCGTCATTTGTCCCATCGGTTACAAGATTTAATCTTCCCGTCTTCTTTTATTTATTTTTTTACGTTTGGGTATATTTTTCAGTTTCAACAATACTATTATTTAGTAGGTACCTACTATATTAATATTGTGTATCTATAATTTTTGTTTTATTTCATAATATATATTATTATTATTATTATTAATTTTTTGAATAGTTCAAATTTGAAATTCACTTCAGTGAATATTATATCATGATAATTATTCGTCATGCGTTTACTAAAAAATTTGAAAATTTTAAATATAATATACATCCATGTTAAGGGTAATATTAACATTTGGATAATGTTCACGTTAGCCAGGCATTTTGGCTGATGTCATTTTAACTACATAACTTTCATATTATCCGGTTAATGTTAATATTAGCCAGTGAATCATGGATAACGTTAATTTTTTAAATTTCATACTTTTTATCGCTACGCTCTCGATTATCGCTCCGCTTCACTTCAACCGAAAATATCCCACCATTTGCTGTGAAACACCACGTCGGGTAGGTAACATAATATGTTAAATAAACAATTAGAATTATAAAAAAAAAAAAAAACGTGAAAAATTATAATGATTAATTCATTTGTTTGTGTGTTTAGAGTAGTTATGCAGTTTATCTTTATTCATCACTATTAATTTATTGCTATTTTATGACATTACCCAGAACGCATTGGCTAACGTCATATCGTCCGGATAAATAATTATTTGTTAAATTTTTGCTTATTTAAGTCGGTAGTTGGCAATTAGTTCAGATTTCGTAAATCAGTCAACAAATTACTGCAAAAAAGTTAGACTTTTTTTTTTTTTTTTGTGACACCTCCCACCACATAATTCTTGGAGACGGCCCTACCTCCTTGGCCTGACAAAAAAAAAATTCCCGGCCTGAAATATTGACCCAGTCCGCCCCTGCGGATAATGTTAATGATTATCCAATATTTAAAAAAGATGCACGGCGGCTAATGTCAAAATTGTCCAAATTTCAACATTACCCATGACATATAGGTATACGCCAGTCTTGTAAAGAATACTTTTACTTTGAATTCGGAATACGTATTTGAATAAATGGACGAAAATGTATTCAGAACGCGTTTTCGAATACTTTTCAAAAAATGCATTCAAGAATACATATTCGAATACTATTAGAATATATTTATTTTTTTTTGATATACTAATTTTAGTCAGTTTTGGAATGATTTACCAGTTTGGTAATTAATGTTTGATGGTTCAGTATTTTACTACATCTATATGTGTGTTCCACCAGTGGCGGTTATACCGAGGTGGGGGGGGCGGTGATAGGTGGATCGCTCCTCCTTGATTTATTTTTTAAATCTTTATAGGTTGCATTATTTATATATTATATGACTATGGTTTATAATAAATTATTCAAAATAAACAAACATGATTGCAATGTTTTGTCTAAACCACTGGCATATTGAGGTAAATAACAAATAGTTGTTGTTAAAAAATAGTCTGTACTGATTTTCGATATTAGGAGAAATGAAAAAAATTCGATTTGACAAAATCGCGTTTTTGCCATTTTTCGGGGGATTTCCTTGCGCATCATAAAAACTTATTGAGAAAATCGAAAAATAACTCTATTAAAATATCAACTAGATGCAATTTTCTACCGGAAACTGAGTAAGTTTTTAAAGGTCGGAGTACTCCTTCCGGTAGAAAATTTGCTTATAGAGAATAAAAAATAAACCACTATATCACCCTCGATACGCCTAGAATCTAAAATATTTTTTTGCCGTCGATTTTTTAAATTTAGAAGAATAAATGCACGACTAATGTTATATTGCATTTTTTTGGGTCTTAAAACCTCATTTTACCAACTATTTGGACTTAAATATCTCAAAATTGATAATTTTGTTGACAAAATCTAAATTAATAAAAAAAAAGAAACCTTGACTACGGATTTTCAAGATTTTTTAAATTTCATTAGAGTTACGTATATTTAACGTTGAATAAATTTTTTAAAGTTTAAAACCCAAAATTACCTTTTTTAAGACTTATAAATTTAAAAATTTTAAATGTCTATAAATAACCAAAAATTGAAAGAAAAAAAAATTAAAATAATTTAATCAAAGTGAATGTCTTACTAAACTAAATATTCGATGTAAATTTCAAGATTAATTATTTTCTAAATCATGGAAAAATAAAAATCTGGATTTGCCGTTTTTCCATAATTTTTTGGTAGTTTTTCCATACTAATTAAAAAAATATTGAGAAAATCGAAAAATGACTTTTTTGTTACAAATTATGGTTTAAAGTACCAACTAGATGTCATTTGCTACAGCTGAGCAGTCTCTCGAAGAAAGATTTTTTTTTTCTGTGGGGGGAGGGTGTGAAAATGTGAAAAAAATAATATAATACTTTTCTTCAAAACTTAAATAAGCAGAAAGAAAAACAAGGTACCTAATTCACTTTTTTCCCATTTTCCGACTAAAATTTTAATAATTTATAGTTCGCCGACTTAAAATTCCGAAAAATGTGGTTGCATAATTTCTCGACAAAATTCCAAAATATTTCATTGAAAACGTGAGTAAGTGGAAAAAAAAAAGCTTTTTATTTATTTGCCGACTGCTTCCCGAAGAAACCTCATCTCCTCCGAGACGATCCTGAACGGGAATTTAATGGGTCTAAGCTTATATTTAGAAACGGCTAGAAGTAAAGTGTTTGTATGAATTATGTAATAAAAATGAAAAAAAAAATTTGTCGCCCCTTTCCTTCCCCCTCAGAAAGTATTGCCACCGTGTTCCATCCATATGACTTACCTACTATCGGGAAATAAATAAATAAATACAGTGAGGTAATACATTGTGGTGGGATGGGAAGGGTTGAGATTTAAAAATATTAAAAAATGACCTATATTAATTTACGACGTTAATTTTACGAGAAACAATGGTCAATTGTTTTTTGACCTTTTTGTTTATTGTTTTATGAAAAAAAAAAAAACAGTAAAACTGTTAAATAAAATTAGCTATATATAGTGTCGAGTTGGAAAATATTTCAAATTATAGCCCCATAGGCGAACACCCAAACCCGACACGTTGCAGAAAATGTGTTTTTGTTATAAAAATTAAAAACTATTTTCCTAGTTTAGAAAAAAGTATTTTTTTTTTAGAGAATAAAAAATACGAAAAATGTATTCAAATACTTTTATTCGAATACTTTACAAAACTGTGTTTATACCTATGTTAAAAAGTATTTTTAATAGATTTAATATGTAATTCAGTTAACATTTTTACATTTCTAACAGTTATAAAATATTGTTGGATTTTGGGTTTTTAGATTTTTCAATTCGTTCAATTCTACTTTATCGTTAGCTGCAGTAGCGCGACCAGGATTTTCTTAAGAAAGAGCCTTGCATTTTTTTAGAAACTCATTTTTCAGTGAATCTATCAATGATTTATCGGGCCTCCCTGATTGTTACCGAATTTTATATAAGCAATACACTTACATTTACACGTACATTTTAAGAATAATAAATTATGTCCTCGTATAGTTTACATATATTTCTATATATTTTCGATTTTTTTTTTTTTTATCATTGTTGTTTTTGTGTAAGTACCTATTTATAAATATTTTTGAAAACATTGCATTTCTCAACTTAAGTAGGTATAACGTTATATGTTATCTTTATTGTCTATTATATGAGTATGTCATTTTTAAATTAAAAATATATTTTAAAGAACAATATTATCTAGCATTCTACGTGGTGGTGATTTTTAATAACTTTAAATTTAAAAAAAAATAAAAAATACATGTATCGAAAAATAGCTACTTAGAGAACTCGATAATATTGTTATCTTATATTTATCATGTTTTTTTATTTTGTATTTTTCAAATGTTTATACATGTATAAAAATTATAAACGCTAATGCGAGTTGTATGAAAAAATGTATTGTCTGATATAAAATCCATTCTCCGACCGAATATTTATCGACATTTTGATAAAATGTACAAATATTTACCGTTACTTGTGCGAATAAGAGAGGTGCCTGGACCCGAAGTCCGTCCCCTTATATGTTTCGCCATTGATTGTTAGTTATTACAATGTTGTAATATTCATTTTAGAATACAATACACCTATCAAATTATTATTATTTTAATGATTTTTCAATACCAGGCCTGGTTTACACAAAGAAATACATTCTTCGACAGTAGATAATAATATGTATATTCAATTTTTAGTCTGATGTTAGTTTGAATAATTTCAATAGGCCACCTTATTATATTCCCATATCACAGTGGTAACGGTAAAGTGTCTATAGTTTACTCTTATTTTTTCTCCTTCGTTTCTCGTCGACTACCCCACCTCGTCTCTCATCACTGCCATTTGGTGTACTTGTGTGTTGTTGGGTCGATGTGTTAACAATCTAGTACTACTCAATCAAAATCGACACTTCACGTAAGATTATTGATTTTTTTCTTATTTTCTTCTGAGCAATTAGTTGTTTTTCATTCTTGCGTCTTTATATGGGTCTAAGTGCCTTAGGTAAACCGATAAACGGCCATTATTAATGACGTCACTTATAGTGTGCATACCTTACACTACTCGCTTTTACGCTGGACGTATTGCACCGGAGTACTTTGGGTTGCATACATTATTCAATATGGCGCATAATTGTTGTTAACAAATATTACATTTTTCTTCCACTCGACATAATGAGCCGAAATTCGCCTAAACGAAATAACCAACATTGAACAAGGTCCACTTTCAACAATACACAAACATCGTCAGCCTCTTCCATCCCCTTTTCTAAATGAGAATTCCGACATGCTGTCGCCGATGTTCAGAAGACCCAGAATCAAACGTTGGTTCACTGCAAAGTTTTTTACTCATCTCAGAACAAAAAAATCGAGTGAGATTAAATCATGCGTTTACCCACTAGTTGCTCAGTTTCACGAGTTAAGGTCGGAAAACGCTACATTACGCAGTGATCTTAAAACGTGTCTTCTTCTTTAGTCCTATTCATATGCCTCGGCTTCTACAAGAATTTTCTGAATGTGAAAAAGTATCTTAAAACGCTATCGTTCTGATACCCTACCTCCTCCAACTAGAATTTCCGATGTCACTAAACTACTATCTGAAATTATCCAGTTATTATCTATACTTTATGTCATTGTCAGTCAACTCAAAGTTGTTTAGGGTTAGTTGGATTAATGATAAAAACCCACGTTCTCTGAAAATTACAATCCCTTCAAAATAACTTGCCGCTAATTTATCATATACTTTAATTCCGGTAAGCATTCTCGAACTGTGGATGCTCCTACTCTCTTGATTACTATTACCCAAGGTCATCCTTTATATTAAAAAGACAAAAAATCAAACCGTATATACGTCGACCTGGAACCTCGAATGAATCGTGGTGGATATGATATTTCCGTCAGATTAAGGAATCAATTCAATCTGTTATCTCAAGTGTCCACGATTCCGTTGCCAAAATCCATTCAACTCTCCAATTTTCACAGCAGCCAAAAAGACTAACTTGGATTGACAGGCTGTTTATTGATAAAAATCTGTCAACATACTAATTTATGTACCAATTTGTATCCTATGTTTTAGCACTTTTTCTACTCTCAATATTGTTATTTCAATTTCATTACTAAACATTCTAGTTCTTCTATTTGGCTTAACTACTAATCTTAATGCATATACTGTTATTTCTAATTTAAATGTATCTTACCAAAATGTTAGATGCATCAAAACTAAGCTTATTGAGTTTAATACCTCTCTCCCTTTTTTTACTTCTTATGATGTTATTCTTCTTATAGAAATGTGGTTTACTCTCAGCATTCTCTGAGTTGCGACTTGATATTTTCCAAGTCTTTAGACTTGATAGAAACTACTCAAATAGTTTTAGTTTTTATCTCAGGGCGATAGGTGTTAAACTCTCCCTCAACTCTATTAATATTATAGGATTTTGGAAGGAAATGCCGATCGATGCCGCCTTTTTCCGGAGTGTTTTTCTATAATTGATGAGTATAAAATTGATTTTGACAGGGAATTAGCCCAGTATTCAATAAATATCACTATTCGCCACTTCTTAAATGAGCTTCAGATCCGTTTCTGATTGATATCAATATTTATATTATTATACTAGATAAATTTATAAAATCCTAAGTTTCGTCGGATATAATACACTTCTATATTAAACTAATATATTATAAGTTGTAATGGTATGGTAATTTCGAGACATTATTCTAATACAAATATTGTGTTTTTTTTTTTTTACATTTTAAGTTAAAATATGATAATTTGAAATGCTCAAAATAAATTACTTGGAAAATGTGAACGCAGATAAATTGTACCTACTTAGAGTTAGAGAATAAAAATGTATCGATATATATAGGAGTAGACGTACAATTTATATAATGAAAATATTTGGCCAAATTGTATTATTGATTTTTGTACTCTGCCGTCTAATACATTTATTTCATAATAAAATCGTCATGTCATTTCAAAATGGTTTTACGTAAATCATTTATCATATATTTTATGCTATTTATAAAGTACCAGAATTTGAAATACAATTTCGTTACTACAAACATTACGAACTTGTGTAATCTCTTTGAATCAGTGCCATGTCTAATCATTAATGTTATATTTTCCTATAGACTGCAATGTCCTACACACTTTTATATTATAGGGTATTATTGTAGTTGGTATACTACATTAAAGGTATAAGTACAAATAATATAGAATAAAATAAATAGTACAAATAAATAAAACTTGTGTATTTAATTATTTTACATAGTATTTTAGAAATTAATTTATATTCACCAAATAAATTGAATGTAAGTAATAATCAGTTATATATAGGTATTATAATTATTGTATAATTAAATATTTAATGATTCTCAACGTAGGTGTTTTATGCAATTATATTTTTTTTTCACTAATAAAATAGCATTAAAATGCGATCGGTTAATAATTGGTATAATTTAAATTATTATAAATTTAATATATATATATATATATATAGCCTATAGATTTTATCTGTAAATTAAATTATAAAAATATGTTATTTTAGTATAATGAATATGTATATATATTCAATAATTATCATAAAATTAAAATAATTTTAAATAATGGTTTTAGTTAACAAACTATTGGTTGTAAGTAAAAGCGTGTAGGTACCTATGTTAATTATCGATATTTTTTTGCGTTCATGTACTTGACGTTAATTATTATGTACTTACATTTGAACTTTCTTTTCGCACTTGTGAATAAATTTGTTATTTTTTAACAAAAAAAAAAAAATCATATTAAATAATGTAATATTTCTTATAATAAAAGTTTCAAATGTAATACACTCGATATTTCCAAACTATACTAAGTTCGATTTAATTCGTCTGATAATCTGGAAAGGAATTCCAAGGACTGTATCTGTATGGGAGTTTAGATTTTAAAAGTTGAACGTATCAAAGTTATGCGACTCCGTTCTGTAGTGTTCATATCAATATAACTATTCAGTCTATATAGGCGTTTTGGTATACGAGAAAACAAAAGTAGAGACTGCTGTCTCCAACGTATAGGGAAGGGGCAATATGCATTTCTCAAAAAGCAATTTAAATTTTTAGATAATATAGAAATAAAATATAATAGTTAATTTTCTATGAGAAAAAAACCGCTCAATATATGCACAATATGAATCCGACTGCAATATGTACAACGTTATAAAGATGTTATATTAATACCTACTATTAAACAGATAAAGTGCACGATTGCATGAAAGTCGTCTTTCGTTTAATTATTATGTGAATATTTGAATAGAATTAAAAATAAATTCGACATTATTTTCTATTTGGTCTCTGCAAAATTGAAAAAAAAAAAACATAATATTCAAATATAATATTTAGCTACCTATTTCTTTAACGTACATACGAGTACTACATATTATAGTATATACATTTTAAAATATTATTATTAATATAAGTAATTGTGATTTCGTGAAATGTGTTCGAACTAAATAATAATCGAATTTAATCCACAAAATTCTGATAAAATCAACCCTGCAATATTTTTCGAATAAAATGGCTATTTTGATCTTTCTAATAATCATATTTATTTTTTCAAGTATTTCAGCGGGTAAACATAATGATGTAAAATGTGTTCAGGTAAAAGAGACATTGGTTAAGAAAACTATTTAAACGTATGCCTACGTTTTTTTATTTTATAAAATACACCATTTAGGAGGCAATGCTATCTGCGTTTTTGAAAAATGAATTATTTAGGTACCTATGAAAAAAATTGACGTTTAAAAAGTGTAAAAAAAAAAGTTTTTTGTGTCTACCTTTGATTAGTAAACTGAATATTTATAGAAAATTGTAAAACGTCGATACGATTGTTTCTAAAATGTTGTCTACACGTTTCATAATTATTAATTATACTCAGTGTTTGGAAATAATGACGTTCATATTTCGTGAATGATACATCTCGTGTCTGACAAATTGAACGTTAATGTAATGAATTTTTTTAGGGCATTTCAACGATTTTCAGGCTGTTCAAATTAAATGAAAATATATTTATATTACGCTATAAACCTTATTAGATTTAAATATAACACTAAAAAGTCCGATTCCATGGGCAGGCGCTTACTGGGTTCAATTGCTCTGCCGGGAAATAATTGAGAAATCGTTTTAAAAACGGCAAACAGAATGAAAAGGTAATTTTTCTTCTTAAAAAAAAAAAAAGAATGATAAATATAAAAAAAAAAATATTATTCCTGTAATAATTAAAATTGCGACTTTGGTATTACTGCGCCCCAGGCACAATTCGAGAACACATAATATAAGACTATGATTTTAACTTTGACTTTGTAAATTTAAGTTTATTGGTACATATTTATGTATTTTTACAACATAATAATATACCTAAAAAAATAATTATTTATATTAAAATATACCTATTAGATAACATGTAAATATTATATTAAGTATAAATTATTTTTTTTTGTAATAACTAGTATTTTTGACGACTGAAAATATATTTATGTATATTATACAATTTTATTTGTCTGTTAATAGTTAATGAAAAAAAATTGTCTCGGGATTATTTTTAGCACAAACAAATTGAATTATATTCTTACGAAGTTATTTTATTATTTTCACGTCATATATTCCTCCGACATATTTATTAGAAAATTGTATTTTTTTTGAAATGTCAATTAAAATCGGCATCGCCTCGGTCAATATTCAATTCCTAAACCGTATTCGATGGGCATGTGCGTATTGTAAAGTGCGTTTTCGATTCCACGTGAAATTCGTAAATAATTCGTTGGATCACGGAGGTTTGCCGACAAAAAGTGAAACTCCAAAAGTTTCCGATAATCCAATAATCAGAAAGGCCGTTTTTGCAATTTCCCACAGTTTTCCAGAAACTACGTATTTTTTTTCCGTTTCCCGTTCAGGCGTCGTTTTGTACACCACAGTTGTGTCAATCCGTCCGTTCCGTATAGAGTTGTGTTGTCGTAGCTACTACAGGGACGTTGGTCTAAACCCTTTCGCAGTGCTGTGAACTAGTGATGGGCAAATTCGGTCTTGGTCTCTTGCAGTCTTGGTCCAAGACTGTACTAGAGCTAGCAAGACCAAGACCAAGATCTTACTATTTCATAGCAAGACTGAAATAAAAATTTATGCAAGACCGAGACCGAGACCAAGACTTAAAATGCAAGAGCAAGACTTGACTACAAGACTCTTGCAAGAAGTCTTGCTTTTAAATAAAATAAAAATTAATGAACTAAATACGTTATTTATTACATTTTTTTTCTTGGTATACATTATTTATAATTCCACACCAAATCTACAGATTTCTCGTAATGCAATCATCAATATCCTATTGTAATATTTTCGGAAATGATTATTATCGTTTATCGAATATATGGGTAAACAGATATTCTATTATTTCATGAAAGTTCGGTGTTATCGAAAACAGTCGACTACACAGATATCTACCGAATTATTTTTTGTGAACGGAGGGGGGGGAATTACTCCCATTGCTCCCTGTATCCCCCCTTGTGTACGTATAAATAAATTATTTATTCTTATTTATAACTTTGGTAAAAAAAAAAAAAAATCAAGGCTGCAAGAATTTCGCAAGACCAAGGCCAAGACCAAGACTGCCATGGTCTTGGTCTTGGTCTTGCTTTGTGCATCACTACTGTGAACGCGTCACGTATATACATTATACACCGTCGGATTATATTTATAACGTTATCTATACGTATTTTGGTTCACGAAAGATCGTCCGGAATAGCTCATGTGATAAGAGCAGGGTGTCACAGAACATATCGATTTTCACATCAATACTACGTGGCCCTCGTCGCTTACTGCAGCAGATTAGAGAATTACAATATAGGCGGTGTTTTGGCGATGCAGTTATTTGAGCGACCCGGTCGATCGTTCAGCAAACAAATTGTTTTGGCGAGATTGCAATCGTTTGATAACTGAATGCATTTTGTGATAACCCCCGCGGTCGCTGAACTCAGCGACCATATTTCAAATCTTCGTTAAGAGGATGTTACACCCGCATTTGTTGTCTCCGTATGTCTAACAGATAATATAGCAAAATCACACTACGTAGAATTACAATTTTGGCGTTTAGGTTAAATTTAGAGTATAAACACCTATTACAAAATTTAAAGCGAGGAATATTTTCGAGTGAACCTCATGGGCATTTAGTAAAATATCGTCTGACGAAAAAGTTATAGCTATTTAAAAATATCAAAAAGTAAAAATACCGTAACTTTTTTATCTGACAATATTTTACAAAAAGCCCATGAGGTTCACTCAAAATTATTATTCTCGTTAAATTTGATAATAGGTGTTTAAGCTCTAAATCTAACCGAAATGCCATAATTTCAATTTTGCGTTGTATAATTTTGTTATACTGCCAATTAGATGGACGGAGACGGAAAATGCGGGTATAGCATCCTCTTAACGTGAACTTCGGTTATTCATAATCTATTGTAATCTCACCGGTAGGTACATACTTATCTATGATCTCATAATATATTTACGCCCATAGAGTTATAAAACTATAGTAAACAGTAAACACTATATGTTCTGGCGATATGGCAACCAAGTGACAATTCGAATAAACAATTTTAGCAACCGGCCGGTTGCTCAAAACTGCATCGCCAAAACACGGCTGTTATTAATGTCTGTGTGATGTATCACCGCGGTAAGTGATAAGCGATAACAAAACAAAAGAAAACAGTCGTCTCGATTTTTATATCGTTTGATAAAATACACGAACACGGGTAGTTAAATGGGAGACGCGGGACCACGATGGGCGGGTTTTGTACGGACGATTTTTCGTGAAATAAAAAAAAAAAATATAAAAATAAACGTCCTAAATATATATGGAACCCGTACCAAACGATTGGTACCTACCTAATACAATTTTGAACTATTTGGAAGAAGAAAATTGGAACTAAATGATGATTTTTTTCATCAATATTTTCATTTATACTCGTATCTGCAGGAGTTCTACTATGATAACCACAATAATTAATTGTGATGTAACGATCGCGCGTAAATTTCACGTATGTGTTTATTTCGATTTGTAGTACAATATATTATTAAAATTTTTCATGTCTACAATATATTATGTTAAGTACGTTATTTCCTCTCTTCTTTACCGGTTATCTGATAATCGCGACACTTTGGGATTCACTGGTCGGTAAACGTTTCAAAGTTCTTGGGTCAATATTGATTTTTTTTACATTTCTGTCTTTCACGATTTTGAATTATTTCAAAAATATTTGTAAATATATGAAAATTGGAGAAAAAAAAAATATAAAATTCATGCAGTCCCGGAGGGTATCAACGCAAAAAAAAGGTTTGTAGTATTATATTGAGTTAACGACTGACCATCTTTAAAATTTGTTACCTAGTCGTTTAGGTCTCTCGTATATGTCTCTTAGGTAGAGTCTGGCAAATCTGACACCCTCTGAGAGAATATTTCTCCTAATGCCCGTCCGTCTGTACTTACAATTCATTTCCATGACGGCTACTTATTCTAACATTTACAGTTTGTATTTGTTTTGCTGGATTTAGGCTTTTATACTGCATAGGTAAAGTAGGTTAACAAATTGTTTACAGAATTATAGTTTATTATTTAAAATACGTTTAGAAACTGGGAATTTAGTACGCTCGTAGAATGCTGTTTCTAAACTAATTTATTAATTTTAATACATTTTTAATTTTAATATTCAATGTAATATGTACATACAGTAGGTAGGTGCTATATTCGTATTATACCCCGTGATTGCATTTCTTATTTGTAAAACACTATATTAATAAAATTAGTTTATATTATTTTTATATAACAAATTAACTAAAAAAAATAAGGAATTTTTCCAATTTGTTTTTTAACAAAATCTATTTCGGTCATTTTTTTTAAGTATAGAAAATACTAATTCCTTTGATTGAAATTTTTCACCGTTATTCATTTTACGAATGATAATTACAGCTGAGTCTAAGCTCTCTAAAGAAATTTTGTACATAAGTATACACTATATAGTTATCTTGTTCTATTTTTTCATTAGACATTTTTACAGCCACTTAAGTACATTTAATATTTAAACGTATTTCAAAATTAGTCTTTATGAGAGTTGATAATTTGAATTAAAAGGACGCAACATCTAGATTTTTTAAACGCTAAAATGGTCTTCGTATTTCCATAAATTAACCGTGTAAACTACTTTGATTTTAATTTTAATTGAAAAAATGAAGTTCAATATGATGTATTCTGTGTTTTGACCAGATGATTTTTTTATATATAAATGGTAGCTGACTGTAAAAATGATTTTTATAAAAAGCTGTATATTAATTTATTTTTAATTCCGTCTGGTGAAAATATACAGTTCGACTTTAATTTTCTGTTCATCAATTCAAATTTAGTCGTGTTTTTATAAATTTTTGGTTATGTGCTGTTTTAATTATTATTATTATTATTTAGCATGAAAAAACAATATGTAACTGAAATGGAATATTTTGCTTTTCCATAATTAAAACGAAGTAGTAAGTACAGTAAAACAATAAAAACACTATATTACATACTATATACTCGTGTATGCTTGTATTATCTATACTTACATTTTATGTGTAGGTGAGCTAGGCATCGGCCTAGAGTGGCACTTTCGTAGGGGTGGCATTTTTTTTTTTTTTTTATAAAAGTCTATAACATTTAATTTAATTAAAAGTTAACGACTTGAATTTTTTTTTTTTTTGGTCAATTTAGTCAGTAGTTTGTAGATTTGTCGGTAAATTCTAGAAAATATGATGAAATTTTATTTTTATTTTTTGGAGTGTCAAAGTTTTGTTTTGTCGAGAAACACATTTTTATATTAGGCGGCCCTGGCAATAGTTTATATAGGTAGTATAGGTTTATATTACTATATCGTTAATTATAATATATTATAACCAATGGTACTGTACAATATACTATAAACATAATATTAAAATAAATTGTCGTCACCTATTATTCATTTTTTGAACAATTGACAGTTTTGTGTGTATAATAAAATATGTATTTCGAAGAAAATAAATATTTTAAATTTTTTCCAATGTAATTTACATAAGAGGCCAAAAGAGTTATCACAAACTTATCCATTATGACTATTGTGAGGGTCATACAATGGGGCTATTAATTAACAAGTTTGAATGTATATGCGAGCATTAATGAAATCGTTTAGTATATTTTATTTTTATATTTAAAAGGACGCGACAATCTCCACTTTTAAAGGATATACTATTATATACGGAAAACTTTTATGAAAAATGGAAATCTAACAATTAAAAAATGTTTAAATGCATTTTAAACGTAATTTGTAAATAATCTTTTATTCATCACACTTTTTGTCGGGTAAAAAACATTTGATAAAAATTTTCGAAAAATAAATAAAAAGATATATATGGTTTTAGACGTAAAACATCTATTATAAAATATATAAAGGATAATATTTTGGAGACGAAATCATTGGTATTTAACACTACTTTAATTAAGTATATTTTCCAATATTGTAAGTATAATATATTTTATTTTTACTTTTTAAAATGACCTTAAGTGTTTTAGTAATTCATGTTTTGCAAAACGCTGTGGAGGTCATCTTCCGAGAATTGTTTTTTTTTTATATATATATTTTATGTATTTTATAATAGGTGTTTTTACTCTAAAATTATTTTAAAAAGTAATTTCATTTATTTTTCGTGGATATATTTTTACTATTAAAAATAATTGGCGGCCATTCTCCCTTGCATCCTCTTAAATTTTTTTTTTCAAAACATTGTGAAGGCTTGAAAATACTTCAATTTTAAACACCATATCAATTTATAGTTGTATTTACAATAAAATTTGGTTTTTAAAATTATGTGTTGATGTATTCTGCACGTGTTTAATGAAATTAGATTTTATCATTACTATGTTTTATGTTGGAAGATAAGGTGTGATAATACAATTAACAAAATCTATGATGAAATATTATCATAATAATATATAGATAATAGATTACTCACAAATTATCTAATATAAATTACAAGAATCCGTTAATAATTTATCAAGATCAAAGTTGTACTTATATACTATTATTATAATATTACAAGTTTATTTTGATAAGAAGTATTTTTACACGTTATAATTAATTTTCATTTAAAGTCAGCTACAATAGATATTGACTTAGGTAAATATTAAAATGAATGAGTATTCGGAAAGAACGACGTTCATGCGTTCACGTTCATATATATTGAGAACGACACACGAACGCCACTCGTTTCTATCAAATAGAATACGTGTGAACGTGAACGACGTTCATATTTGTCAACGATTGGAACGATTTTCAGGTCGTTTAAATTAAATTAAAATATATTAAAATTTCGATTTATAAGATTTAAATATAATATACTTAAAAGTCCAATTTCCTTGGGTCCGCTATATAAAATAAAAGTGATAGTTTCTACGAATCGGTAAATTTCTAGTATATATATATAAAAAAAAAAATGTATATTTTGTTAATAATTGATTAATTAAAATGAACGACCATAGGAACGTGTTTATTTATTTATTTTTTTAAAAGAACGCCAGTGTGAACAGGTTTTTTTTTAAATACATTTGAACGCGAACGTGAACGAATTAAATTTTTTATGTATTGAAAGCGAACGTGAACGAATTAAATTTTTTCCGAACATTTGTAATGAATACGAAAATTATAGTCAGGACAACATAGGTATACAGGTACGTTACAACATCCAAGTTTTCCGAATTTTCTTCCCATCAACAATCCTCTAAAATTAATTCTTTAAAAATTTACTATCGATTTGGGAGGTAGACTTTTAAGTGTAAGAACTGAAATTTGTAATCCCGTTTGTAAAGTTACGTTACTAGTTATAAAATTAAAAGATAACTATGTTAATAATTTTTCGTTACCTATAAATACAAAAGTAATAGCGTTACATTAGTTTTTCAATTCAAAAGCAACTATATATAGTTACAATGACGTCACTTTCAATATTTTTAAACGATATGTAAAAATGAAAATAATAAAATAAAATGTCAAAAATATCTTTATTTCTTTCCGACAGTCGTCAGTCGAACATCGTAAAGTCGAATATCATGCGCCTATACTCCGACGTATCATATAAAATCGTTGAAATATCTGCTTTTCGCAGACACGGTGTGTCATTGTAAACGAATGTGTGTATATATTAGAATAAATTGTATTTTTTTATTCATAAGCATATATATATATTATGTTACCGCGTAGTTACTCTATTACGTTACGACAAACATTAAGTAACGAAGTATTACTATGACGTCACTCGAAAACGTAACTACGTTACAGTGACGTCCGTTACGCTATAGCACCCGACACCGAGTGTAATGCCGACTACCTATATATATGTGCAAGTGTTACACTGCAGTGTAACGCCACGCGACAATATTATTATGTGTTTGCAGTAATGGAATACGTCAGAACGTTACACCACATATATATATATATAATATATAATCATTTTATCAATTATTATTAGTGACGTTACGAACCCAGATTTTTGAGGTCGAACCGAACTATTCAATTAAAATATCGAACCCGAACCGAACTTCATAAAAAAAAAAAAACAATACAATAATATAAATTACCATTTTTTATTAATTATGTATATTTGCATAAAAATGTATTAAGTAGGTGCCTCTTAAACAAAGAAGGATTCCACATTTTTCCATTTCTTTTTATCGTTTTTCGACAAATTAGTTTCAAATTTTTTTTCCTAGGTTCGATATTCGAACTGAACCATTTTGTATTTAGTTCGGTTCGGTTCGAAAATCGAACGGTTCGTAACATCACTATATAATTATTATCAATAAAAATAAAACGTTTGAAAATTAAGGGACACACACACACACACACACACTGCCCGAACGAATAAAATACGTATACGCATAGGCGTGTGTGTATTTTTTTCATTATTTCGTTCAATACGAGAAAATTATTTATTTTTTTTTTTTACTTTTTTTTTCTATCAATATATTATAGTCTCTCATATCGATAACACATAATAATACAAATCACGTCAGTATATATGTTAATTTTTCGTCGGCGTATTAAAATATACGACCACCTCGTTTCCCGCAGGGATTTTCGCGCGCATATCAACAACACACCCTATCCCGAGGGGAGGTCGCAGCTTGGCGCCGGATGTATTCGGACTTTCAGTTCGCGCGGTGACGGCGACCCGAGTCGTTGCGCGTGTGTGTAGTGTTTTTTTTTTCCGTGCGGGCCCGTTTGCGACGGAATCGAAAGTACTTAGGGCCGACGGACGTATCAATTTCGTCGCATCAAATTTATCAAAAAAATAAATAAAAAACGTGTCAAACATTATACGTCCACACGTCGGATATTGACATTTTGAAAATCCATTTTTCCCGTAAGTATATGTTCAGGTGTACGGACGGCGGCAAACATATACACGTACCGTATTAGGTATACATTATTGACTATAATAATACGCGAGGCTGGGCATTAACGAGTTAAAAGTTAAAAAGTCAAGTCAATTTTAATTAAGTTACATAACGCGTTACTTTTTTTTTCAGATTCCGAGCGTAGCGATGAGTGGAGCTATATATTGGTTTTACAATGATGTTTATTTTTTTATTTTTCTTCAAACACTTTTTCTACCAGAAGGAGTGCTCCGATCTTTACAAGCTTATACCCGGTTTCCGGTAGCAAATTTCATCTAGTTGGTACTTTAGAAAGGTCATTTTTCAATTCCCTCGATAGTTTTTTAATGCGTAAGGATTACGCAAGAATTACAATGAGGTAAAAACGGCAAATATACGGTTTCGTCGAATCGGGAATTTTCATTTCTTCGCAATTTCGAAAATAATCACTTGAAAATCTTGAAATTTACGTCGAATATTTAATTTAGTAACATATTTACGTTGATTAAGTGTTTTTTAATTTTTTTGCAATTTTGGGCTATTTGTAGACATTTTAATTTTTTCGACAAAATTATCAATTTTGAGGTATTCAAGTCCAAATAGTTGGTAAAATGAGATTTTAAGACCTGGAAAAACTTAGCATAACGTTTGTCGTCCATTAATTTAACTAAATTTACATAATATTTTGTTCGTTTTCAATATTATATGTCGTAAACTGAACGTTCAATAAAATATACTGTATAATATTATGTAGTAATACCTAACTGTACCTAAGTACATGAAACTGAGCTATTATAAATATATCATATTACATTTTAAAATATCCATAAGGTCACACTAAATCATATTTATTTCTACATTTGATCTTCAATATAATGTTAAACATAGTTAGGTACTGAGTAGGTATATAATTATTATTAAGAGTTATATGTATACTACACCGAATTAGCTACGCTCAGAATCGTTTTATTGAATGCAATGATTTATCATTGCTTTCAAATGCAATACATCCACCAAGAGTATCCTGCCCAGTAGCGAAGTGTTTTCACCCCCTACTGACCGGCTTTTTTTTTCAGATTAACTTTTAACATAATGAGTTACTGTTTTTTTAACTTCAAGTTAACTTCATACAAAAGTATCGATAAATTAAGTGAAATTTTGCTCGAAGAACAATGCAAATTTTCGAACGGGATTTTATTTTTTGGTACTTATACGCAATTTTAGCGGGTAGGTTAAACCTAGAACAGCATGTTTGTTAATAATAATGGACGTTGGGGCCGTTCACGAATATTGGGCTGAGCCCGGTCTTTTTAACTACACGAAGGCTAGTATTTTTGTCCATATCCAGTAGGTACCTATAGAAAATAATATATTGAAGTAGTATAGGTACTTACTGCTTATTTTACACTACATTGGTGTGAATCAAACGATAACGTAGCTATCTTGGCAGTTAGAAGTTACTTTCTGATGATTTCTTATTTGTGCATGGGTTTTGAAATGACGTGTTGTATTTTTATATTTTTTACATGTATACACTTTTTCAGGCAGAAGAAGTCCCGAGTATTTTAGTTTTTTTGAGCGTAAAGAATAACCACATCCTTTTTTACCTTTTTACGATATAATAGGTATATCGACTTTTCTTCCTAATCGGGAAATTTTAACTTTTAACTAAGTCAAGTTACTTTTTTTTCTTCCAAAGTTAACTTTTAACTTTAAAAGTTAATAAAAAATATACGAGTAACTTTTAACTTAACTCAGCTTATATTATTTTCAATTAACTTAACTTAGGTAACGAGAATTAAACGCGAAATACAATATAATGGCTGAAATATCCGTTGATTTTAAATTTAGAAATAATATCCGATTTCCTCGACGGAGTAACACGCGTTTTGTTTTAGGCGGACGGATAGGTACATATTATAACGAGCGAACGAAATGCATAATTATTTATCTCACGTGTGTACGCCTAATATTTCGTACAAATAAATTATTACATAACGTATATACATATTTATTATAAAATATACATTATCGAATGTATATTTTTATAATATTATACTGTTGTTGTATACACGCATATACGTTTTATGCTATACAATCATTATTAACAATAGTTGTTATTATCCGTTACAAAATTATTATCATATTTATTGATAAACGTATAGGTAAGAGTGATATAGATGATATAGAAGGTCTTTTTTTGTTCGTGTATATTGTCTACATCTTAGCATATCTTCATTTTTTTTTTTTTTATGTACCTTTAATATTACTAAGTAAGAACTTACAAATTATTCGTTTTTAAAATGTATAGTCAGGTAACTCGTAATATCTTGATTTTCACGGACGAATAAAGAAATTACAATTTAATTTTTGTAAAATGTATTGGAAAACAGAAAATAGCTGACTACATCGTCGACCGTGTGTTCAATGTATATACTGCCATTTACAAGTTAATGTTTTATAATATACGTGGGTAATAAAAATTTCTAGTTTTGGGTGGTTTAGCAGATAGGTAATTATAATATATACAAATTTTTTTTGTTTCTAAAATATTTCTATTCCATTTTCGTATTAAATAATAATAATAATAATACAGTCGATCATATAAAATTCTGACATGCTGTTAAAAATACACAGCTCATTACTAATTCAAAACATAATATGCGCTATATTTGAACATTTTGGAGTGTTTTTATTTTCCAGGAAAATAAATACATCTTACTGAAGTGAATATTTTATTGATATTTCGTTCAGAATTAAGAAATGTACCATTTTTCAATAAAAACACTACAACTTAAATCTTTTTTATTAATATAATAATAAGTAAAATAATTATTATTATACAAATCGTTTATAAATGTGCAATATGTAACTTGAATATACATATAGGTAATTGCATTTATTTGATCACAATTCACAATTTAAAATAAACTGTTTAAACGTTTAATATGGATAGCAAAATGCAATTATATAATATTATTTTTATTATCTATTTTTTTTTTTTTTTTTCACAGAATACTGCACGGCTCCCACTGAGAGGACTGCGTATATAGTAGGTACCTATTTATATTTATTATTGATAAAATTAATATAATGAATAATAACACATAGGTTAATCGATCGAATACCTAAGTAAAAATGTCCTAAAAAAATATTTTATTTTCTATGAAAAGTAAATTATTTAAGTATAACTACTCATAATAATGATTATAATAGTGTATATTTTATCATATTGAAATATTGTAGACAATACATTTTTGGTTTGCCTGTTGTAAATTTTTGATACTTTTAGTTTTTATATTCCGTCTTTTCTGATTTTATTGTATTTTATAAGACATATTTTATTGATTTACATTTTAGATTTTGAGAAAATAAATAATCTATTAGTTTTACAATAGTATTTTTTTCTCTCTTGAAACAAGTTTTCGAGTAGAAGGATTTTATAGTTGGAGTTTTGAAGTAAAAACCTTTTTTGATAGAAAATTCGTTATAAAATTGTGTACTTTTCTTAGGTCATTTTTTAATTTCCCACAGTGTTTTTCTTAAGAAGACGTCGCACCCGCGCATATATTGGTTGTCTCCGTCCACCTAATAAGCAATTTAGCAAAATTACACTACGTAAAACAAGAAATGCGGTTTCTACGTTAAAATTAGAGTTAAAATACCTATTACCAATTTTAAAGAGGAAAATATTTTCTCGAAAATTACATAGGTACCTTTTTTGTATAATATTGTTTATCAAAGAAGTTACAGTATTTAAAGAAAAGGAAAACTTAAAACACTGTAACTTCATTGATACACAATATTTTGCAAAAAGGATATTTCATTTTTTTAGAAAATATTCTCCTTTTAAAAATTGGTAATATGTGTTTCAACTCTAATTTTAAAGTTAACACCACATTTATTGTTTTGCGTAGTGTAATTTTGCTATATTGCCCATTAGATAGACGGAGACAGCAAATGCAGGTGCAACGTTCTCTTAAGAGGATGTTACACTGGAATTTCTTGTCTCTGTCTGTCCAACAGATAATATAGCAAAATCACACTACGCAGAATTGAAATTTTGGCGTTTAGGTTAAATTTAGAGTATTACAAAATTTAAAGCAAGAAATATTTTCCAGTGAACCTCATGGGCATTTAGTAAAATATCGTCCGACGAAAAAGTTAAAGGTATTTAAAAATATCGAAAACTAAAAATGGCGTAACTTTTTTTTTTGACAATATTTTACGAAAAAGCCTATGAGGTTCACTCGAAATTATTCTTCTTGTTAAATTTGGTGTTTAAGCTCTAAATCTAACCAAAATGCCATAATTTCAATTTTGCGTTGTATAATTTTGCTATATGGCCAATTAGATGGACGGAGACAGAAAATGCGGGTATAGCATCCTCTTAAGCACAAAGAAAAATTGCCTTTTATAACGGGAAATTTTCATAAATATATAGTGTTTTTTTAATTGACAAATATATAGTGTTTTTTTAATTGACAAATAAAGTTGTCATGGTTACTGTATAATATGTTACTAAAAAAATATATAAATGTTGACGCCACAAAAATCTTTCGATAGTAATAGATAGAATAGATATAATAATAGATAAAATAAAATATAAGGATTTATCATTTTTATTTTAATCTAATAACTCCACTACTATATAGTTATCCTATCGGACGAGCAAAGTCCTTCCACATCGATTTGTCACATTTTTTGATTTTAGAATAATGTAATAATACAATGATAAATTATGTTTATTTTAGATTGGATTATTTTTATTTCTGATTATTTTGGGTAGAATGATCGAGTAGGAGCTTTGAAGTAAATAGCTTTTCTACAGTAAATATTAAATGTTTTAGATGATAGTTTTAAGAGGTAATTTTTTTTCCCGGTAGTTTTCTTAAGCGTAAAGGAAAACTGCCGGTTTAAACGGATAATAGCAAATACCTATAACTGTCATGGTTAATGAAATATTTTACGACTATTGACTTCATACAATTTTAATTTTTTTTGTTTTTTTTTTTACAATAATCATATGATATATCTATGATATGGATAACACTACACCGAAATTCGCTTAAAATTGTTTTATCGAAAACAATTATTTATCGTTATATTTTCAAATCCAATACTATTACCAGTAGGTATTTTTATTGCATTTTTCGAAGCGTTGAGTGCATTATATTCACAGTTTTATTCATTCGTTTTCAATTCGATTAATATTAGACGTAATTAGTACACCCACTTAGTTATTTTTAAAATAAACACGTCTACCAGTTTAATGTTTAATTAATCATACACTCATACTATAATGTATTAGTGAACTTTAATATTGCAAATACCGATTTTGGAATATGACGTAACGTTTACGAATATATCATAAACTTAACAATTATTAATTAACCATTTGATTTTTTATGAAGTTTACCATCACCTTAATTTATGCATTGAACTTATCTATATGATATAGAAAATAATATCGTCACGCATAAAACGTCAAAGATAATTTAATCAATGAAAATCAATGTTTGAGAGTTAAATGATTGAAATTTCAGCTCGTAATTACTTTTTGTTGTTGTTGTTGTAAGCTCAGGATACAAGGAGTATTATATATCAGGACGTGTAATAAAAACTTTGATTACAAATATTTATTTTATTTTCTAAATGGGTGTATACACAATACGTTCAGGCTCTATAACTAAAACTTCTCTCTTAGTCTCTCTGTAAAAATGTATACAAAATATGAAAAATGAGAATATTTATTATTCTGTAGCGTGGAGTTTTTTTAGTTAAAATTTTAAAATTTCACTATTTTCAATCACGGATTTTAGGCTTTCAAAAAAATGTATTAAAAAACAAAAACTCCATGCTCGAGCACAGTAAATATTCTCATCTTTCATATTTTGTACACATTTTGACCGTGCGATTACACAGAGGAAAGGTTGTAGTTATAGGGTGCGTGAACG
This sequence comes from Pemphigus obesinymphae, assembly GCA_025469235.1. Lineage (NCBI taxonomy): Eukaryota > Metazoa > Arthropoda > Insecta > Hemiptera > Aphididae > Pemphigus > Pemphigus obesinymphae. The sequence goes on from JAIPRL010006396.1 coordinate 24,693, forward strand.
TGGTTTTTAACAATATATATCGTGATAACTGCAGTGTTATATTTTAGATAAAATTATCTGTGTTCTACCGTCATCTTTTTAAAAAACACAAAACCTTGAAAAAGTAATTAAATTTGTAAAAACAATTTTGTTTGAGATTTTTACAGATGTCATAACATCCGTTATATGTATACTTGTGTTACCGAAAAAAAAAAAAGAAGACGGTAGATCAACATAGATATCGTGATTAAATAACAATAAAAATAATTCTAACACGTGACTATTTTTAAATTACTTTTAAAATATATTTAAATATTTTGAAGTTGTTGAGTTTCCATTTTTCTTTAAATTTCATAAAAATTGCCTATACGAAAACCCCTTAAAATTCGGGTGTCTACCGACCGTGTATAGCATCTTCTTAACCCTTTGACTCCTGAAATGAATTTTTCTTACATGGTTCGTGTGGTCCTGAAATAAATTGATATCAATGAAAATACTTTTTTTTTTTTTGTTGATATCCGTTCTATACACTATCCAAATAAATGTTCATAACTTTTTTTTTTTTTATAATTTTTTTTTAGAAGTTATTAAGATTTTAAAATTTCAGGGGTTCTCAAAATTGTATGCTAGCGGTAAACCTATATATCAGCGGAATACCTATATGGCTATATATACCTAAACTGTAGTATACGTATATACATAATAAATAAATATATCACCCGGCAAAACGGCCAACTGATAGTGTATAAATATTGACAAGACGGAAACGGTAATAAAATAATATTACGACCACTTTGGTAATCATTGGCTAATTTGTACTGATAAAATAAAATGCTTATAATTTCTTTGGTAATTGAGATAACTGGTTGATTTTTTTTTTTTATCTTAATATTGTCATCAAAAATACTATAGACGGCAGCATGTAATTCAACTGTAAATTATAATTACCTTATCGGCAAAGAAGCAGAAACCGTATAGCAGTAGTTCTAAAGGGTACCTATATAAGAATATTTTAATTTTATGTTCCAGTGATTTTTTCATAATATTTATAAATATCAAAAAATATATAATATTATACACATCGCCCGTCGAGTGTCAATACAGGGGTGGAAACAGTGCCCGTCAGGCAGGACGAATGGTTCACAAACGTATACGGCACCCTTAGAATATAGTTTGTGTTCGACAAAACCCCGACTCCGACTCAACCTCGATTTTTCCTTGACAAAATAAACAGGTATGCTGGCAACTTTGTGATACGCAAGTACCGCCATATTGCTTTTCTCCTAAATATGTTATCAATGTTCTTTTCTCGGTAGGCCGGTGCATGATTTAAGATAGTATGTGTGATAATTACATTGTTTTCGTTATGTGTTGAGCATTATTATGGCAATTTTCTTCAATAAATCTTTTATTTATGTAATTAAGAGTACCTAAGTATAAAGTTTAATTTTTAAATCTATATTTTTACAATACATTAATTATTATTTTTAATTACCTAACTATACCTATAACATAATTATACAGTGAAATTAATATCATAATTTTTATTATAACGTACCGGATTCAAAATTCACGGTTTGTATGTTTGAGCCTTTTTTAATTTGTTCCAGCCATTTCTCACGCAACTGTACATCTTTAGGAAATTTACGTAAATGTATTTTGGAATTATTTACAATACCTTTACGTCTATTTCCACTTAAACAACCACTAAACACACAAAGTGGCATATTTATTCGAATTAAAGATTAATTAACAAATTATAAAATACGCTTAAAAGCGAATTAAATATTTTTGTCATGCTTTCAAAAAACAAAAAAGGTGGCAATAAGATAACAAAAATCATGATAATCGTAGATATTGAGATGATGATAAGCGGAGAAAAGCGTCCAACATGATTGCGCGGGTTGAACGAAAACATGTAGTTGCTGTCATACCTGTTTATTTTGTCATGGATTTTTTAACTGTTAACTTACTGTGTAATTACACGGAAAAGTAGTTAATAAAAACGCGTTATGTGCTATGACCGCAAAACATAGTATCAAACCGGTTTCATAATAATATTACGTTTAAAACAGCAGTTTAAAATCAGAATCCTTCATTTTAAACAATAAATAGTTTTACGCTTATACTTTAATAATAATAGGTTTAAAATTGAGTTTTATACATAGATTGGGGGGGGGGGGTCTAAGTGGGCTATAGCCACCACAGAATTCATTCAAACTTCTCCGAAAATGAAACATGTGCTTTTATGGAGTATTTTTCTAAAAAAAAATTGAATGCTGGGAGAGCTGTGTGGTCGAGTGAGCATAGACGTATAGTAAGGCATGTTTGGGCATACGAGGTCTTTGGTTCGATTTCCGCAGGCAGCTCGCGCGTTGCTGGCGTCAGGTAGTTAGTCTTTGATACAAGCCGAATATAATATTACTCGTCCACGTCCGTTTTTGGCTCGTCCAAACACCATCTTCGAATCCCTAACATGTGAAAGACCTTTTTTTTTTACAGAAATCGTTTTTTTGATTTTCCCAGTTTTTTTTCAGACATAAAGCAAAAGTACCAAAAATAAAACAACGAAAATTCTTATAAAACGGAAACGAATAATGCAGTACCTAATACTGTATATTAACATTATAAAATGTTTCAAGTTTTCACCACTTTTCAGAAATTTTAAAAACACACACATATATATATATATATATATATATATATGTATCTACAAGAGAAGGTCATGTATCAGATAGTTTATTTATGACTATATCTAAATAAATACCCAGTTTCTATGAAATAATTTGTTTTTATTTAACAAATACGTATTTCGAAAACAATGTTCTCATCTTCAGTGTTAAACAACTACTGAGTCGTTCGGCGCGTATACATTCCCTTTTATAGAACAGATGACGTCATTTATCGATG
>JAIPRL010006397.1:0-27569 GCA_025469235.1 Pemphigus obesinymphae
GAAAGATGGGGGTTTCGAAGAGGATATGAAACACAGGATTAAGTGTGGATGGACAAAGTGGAGAGAAGCGTCAGGTATTCTGTGTGATAAAAGAATCCCTATTAGGTTAAAAGGTAAATTTTATAAGACAGTGGTGAGACCTGCAATGATGTATGGAACGGAATGTTGGGCAGTAGGTAGAAAGATAGAACAGAGAATGAGTGTAGCTGACATGAGAATGTTAAGGTGGATGAGTGGAGTTACTATAGAGGATAAAATAAGGAATGAGTATATCAGAGGTAGTATAGGGGTAGCTTTGACAGTAGACAAAATGAGAGAGAATAGATTAAGATGGCTTGGGCATGTATTAAGGAGGGAAGAGACTGAGGCAGTAAGATTAGGTAGTAAGGGAAATGCATATTGTTGGTAAGAGGGGGAGAGGAAGACCGAAAAAGAGATGGGGGAATGTGATGGCAAGTGATATGAGAAAGGTGGGAGTAAGTGAAGAAGATGCGGGAGATAGAGTTAATTGGAAGTGTAGGACCAGGGTGGCCGACCCCAAATAGTTGGAAGAGAAGGCGAAGGAGAAGAAGAAGAAGAATAGTTATTAAATTTACAATATTTTATCAACTCTTGTCAAATTATTTGAAAATGCATAATTATTTTTAAAATTATATATAAAAATGTATATCTATCAATAAATGTATTTTTAAATATTTCCAATTGTGCACTTTGAGCCAAAATGTCAGTGGGTCCGGGCCTACCCGGCCCACCCCCTGGACACGCCACTGGTTATTTGACGTTATCGCGTATTTATACCTTATCGTACATAATTACGTTATTAATAGGTTATATTATGTTGTATTAGGTATACCTACTTCTGTAATTATATTTTATAATTTTTATTTATAAATAGCCAAAAATTTCAAAAAAATAAAAATAAAAAATATTATCACCATTATCATGGCACTAAATTCCAATTTCTGAGAAAATATCGTGATTTAAGAATCAATTTTTTTCGAAATTGCGAAAAATAAAACTCGAATTTGACGAAATCGTACTTCTACTGTTTTTACGTCAATTTTAGTATTCCTTATACCTACATTAGAAAACTATTTGGAAAATCGTTAAATGATCTCTCCAAAGTACTAACCAGATGCAATTTACTACCTACTGGAAAATGGGTAAACATGTATCGATTGGATTAGAAAATTTTTTTTTTTTGAAGGGACCGTGGTGATAATTAGTTTTGTAGTTTCGGAACCATAAACGAATGTGGCTGATAGATTTGGATTGAAGCCTTATCTTATCTAGTAAATAATTTCAACGTTGATAACATTGATAACATTAGATAATATTCTGTGATATTAAATATCATTCAAAATTTCCAATATTATTTGAACTTTTAAATAATTTAAATAACTACAATAAATAAAATATGTTTGCATTTTCATTTCAAATTCTATGAACTATAGTTAAGGTTATTATTTAAAATACACTAATGTCAAAATGTATGGTTATTCATATTTAGATTAAGCCACAATAAAAATATGCCAAAAAGAAATCGGAAACGATATTCAACAAAATCCAAAGACTATAAAAAGTAAGTACTAAATATATGTTTTTAGTAGTTTTATATGTTGTTTTAGTACTATATTTTATTATTAATAGTTGTACTAATAGTCAGGGGTGTTATTTCAGTTTCTAAATAAGGGTATAGACATAAGGAAAAGTATTAAACAGGCCAATTTTACATATATCAGGCTATTTTTAATGCAAAAATGTAATGATCTTTAATGAATATTTTAACAAAACTACATATTATCACCCTATAGTACTGGCCTCTGATCACTCCGGTCCTGAGTACATATATTTTTTTTACAAATTAAGTTAACAAACAATAAAAGTAATTAATATATATAAATAAGGCAATTTCCACTGAGCAGGACACTTTTCGTTCTATCAGGCATATAACCATATAGATGGTGCAATACTCCCATTGTAGTCAGTGCAAAATTAAAAAATATCGGTGCAATTATAATATTTGATGCGGGCTATTGATAAATATAAAAAAATAGAGCTGCAAAAGTACAGTTTGAATCCCTCAAATGATGCTCCTGCTAGTAGTTAGTAATTACTACTACAATTATTATTTATATATTTAAAATTAAAAAATTAATTATTTCAAAAAATGCGATACTCTTATAGAAAATAATATATAGGTATATATTGTTATAGGTATATTATTATTATATAATATATAATATAGTTTTATATGTATTATATATTGTTATATATATATAAGTAAAATTAGTATATATTATAAACAAATAATTTATAAAAATTATTATTATTATTTTTTTATAATATACCTATATTTATTTTTATAATTAATATTTAATGATTTTTCGCAAATTTAAAAAATAATATATGGATACCTATATCTAAATAAAGCATATTATACACATTTATAATTATATATTGCGTAATTAAAAATAAATAAAAATTATTAGCATTACCTATATCAGTAAATTATAGAAACAATATAGGTATACATGTATTATAATTAATATTATTTATCCAATATGTATAAAATATATATTTTTTAAATACATATATAATGTATTAATTTATATTATTACATACTTACTTTTAATTAATATAATTTTTTTTTTATACATTTTAGGAGCATAGAAGAATGTACAAGTATCATTGCCACTTCTCCATTTTGGATAAACTTATTAACAACAATCAAAGAAGTATTAAATGATTCTAATCCATCATCAGTTCTATGTTATGGGCTAGGAAATTTTATGGAGAGTATACAATCTAAATACCAGTTGGGTTTACTTCTAACCATTAAAAATGAATTTAAAGTTAAAAACTGTTATGTATATGATCCTAAATTTACGAATGCTGAACGAATTTATTTAGCTGAGATTGGATGTGACTTAATCTCCCAGAACGAAGAAGGAAAACGTAGATTGTTACCAGGTACATTTGTGTATATGCCACATTGTCCAAAACAATTACTAAATAATCTGTTATGGGCAAATTGGGATAAGGTTATACTAACAAGTTGTATAATTTTTTGCAATAGCATTGATTATACAGTAACCTCAACACCAGACAGGATTTTAAATAAACATGCTTATTATGTACAACAAATATTCCCTCATGTCATAGAAAAATATTTTTGTGCTGATTTTATTTATGATGATATATTTAATGACATGGCTCTTCATACTTTTCCTAATGAAAAACTAAAAAAACTTGAAGATATTTTTTGGGAACGTGGACAAGAACCATCGTATGATTATGATGAATTAGAAATTATAACAAAATTTCTGTGCTTATCTTTTGAATTCTAAAATTAATATTTTATATTGTGATTACTTTGTTTAACAATAAATAATATTTATTTTGATGTTTAATGTAATAATATAATACAATTAATTGACATACTTATATAATTGTGAACAATATATTAACATTATAATAACTGATATATTTTTGTAAACCTGTTGTATAATTTAATGGAGTTGGAAGCAGTCTATTTCTAAGGAGTAAAGTACATATGGCAATTTAATAAATATTTGAAGGTATATATGATTATTATGTGCAAGTATCCTTCTATAATTCTTATCATTCACATGTCACTGATGCTTCGTCAACCATAACGCAAGTGTGAAGAAGTTTTTTGTTATATTTTTAACAAAACATACCGATTTTTTGTCAACTATACAAATCAACACAACATAATATCTCTAAAAATAGTTTTAAATTTGTCATTACCCATGTTTACATGAGATTGAATAACTCGGTTAAGATATAATTGATAAAAGATAGTTAGGTATGTTTTAATTAAAAAAACCACTTGGTTTCCAATCCTCATAAGGAAGGCAGTATTATATAAATATTCTAGTAGGTACTAGCTATCTTCAGAGTGTATTTTATTTTTAAGATAGTTAATAATGATTTAAGAAATAATATTTGTAAAATCCTTTTATATTAGTAAAAAATAAAACAACTTTGATAGTTGTTTCTTTTATACATTTTGAACTTAACAAACCATTATTATTGTAAGACTCGCCAATTAATAAACACTATTATTTTATTACTATAGATAAATTACCTAATCCTTAATAGGTAATTTATAGACCAATAATATAATATCTATATTATTAATTCTTTCTATAAAATGTAAAAATGTATTCTTATATAACAGAGGTAGCCCAAACTGTGTCTAGTAACTTGTATACAGCTCTTGAGTTACTCTCATACGGCTCTTGAAACCAAGAATAAAAATAATACCGATTTTAAAAAGTATATAATAAATATAATTAGGCAACGTTGTTTACGCACCAGTGAACCACTCTCTTGTGGACTTGGTTACTTATTAATCCCCAGTGATTGTTAAATTTGGGTTCTTAGTTTTTTTACAGATGTGGCTCAGCATTTACAAACGCTAAACATATTACAAGGAAGAGAAAAACTTATTTCTGATTTAACGCAGACTGTATTTAGCTTTGACAACAAATTTACACTCTTTCGAAAATACGTTGAGACTAAGACATTCGCTCATTTCAAATGATTGAAGAAAATTACTGAAAGCCTTTCTGACGTAATAGAAATGAATATATATTATGTATGATATGGAAATAGAAGATTATTTGTATAAAATGTCAGGTCTTGCTGTAGAAATCAATGGCAGATTTAATGATTTAAGAATAAATACCCATTTAAACCTTCACTTTCATTAGTGGAAAATCATTTTGCTGTTGATGTGGGCGATGGCTGTCCTGTTTCATCGCCGATTACAAAGGATACATATAGCAGCTGTATGTATAAAATTGGAGCTACTAGAATTGCAAGAGGACGAATGGCTAAAAGGTCTGAAGCGAAGTGGTGTTTTGGCCATAGCATTTTGGAAGAAGGTTCCAGAAGAAAAATATCTACCAACAAAGAATATGCTAAGAGAATTATTTCAATATTTGGGGGGAATACTTATAGGTGTCTATGTGTTTAAACTGTACGCTCAACGTACGCCTACTCAACGCTTAAGTTCATTAAATCGAAATATCGATCTGAACTAACTATTAACTAATGAATATTTAAGTGAACTCATGCGAACTACGCTTACCAAATATTATCTGCCAGATTTTAAACAACTATAACATCAAAAATTAACACTCGAAAAAGCACTTCTCAAAAGTAAAATCTTTTTACTCTTTTTTAAATGTTTTTACACATTTTATTACATGTGATATCTAATCCATGATAATCAAAATCGGGGCAATTATGTGCAACATATTTTCGTATTTTACGATAATTAAGAATTTTTTTTTTTAATTTTTACATTTTTCATTATATTTTGTGGCTTGCAAGTATATTCTGGCTGGCCACCCCTGCTATATAATATAATTTAATGTAATTCGCAATGCCCATATTATACTCGTATGTATAAAATAAAATAGGACTAGGAGTATTTAAAATATCATTAAACAATAAACAATTAAATTAAATTTTGGTATATAGATAACACATATGACATGTGATAAACGCAATATATTATTTTTATTCAATTTTTTAAATTTATTGCAATAACATTTTAATAAAATACAATTATATTATAATTAATGTAGTATAAAACAATAAAAACATTAGTTTTCATATTCTTTCTTAATAAACTTGGCAATAGTGTTTAACTGTATATTTGTTGTTCCTTCATATATTGGACCAACTTTACAATCCCTGTAGAACTTTTCCTGTGGGAAATCTGTAGTGAAACCAACACCACCCATCCAGTCAATGCACGTAGATGTAACTTTACCCGCCACTTCTACAAAAATATAAAATTAACATATTTTACATAATATGTGAAAGAAATCAATTATTTAATGTTTATTAAAATATTGCCTTAATCGTTTGTATTATGTACCTATTCATATCTAATTAATAATTATGAAGGTAGGTAAAAACAAACTCAAACAAGATACCTACACTAGAAAAACAAAATATAAAATACCTAATGAATTAGTTAATTCGTAGTAGGTAGTGGAAATTACTGAGCGAACAAATTATGCAATTTATTATGTATTCTACATTTTTTAATTGAAGTAGGTAGCTAGGTACTACCTAGATAAAAAAAAAAAGACCGCGAAACACCTATCATAGATAGGTACTAATTGTATAAAATATCTGTTAGGTAATAGTTAGTGAATATGATTTATAATCTTTTTAGCGAAAAATTAACAGAAAGTCACAAAAGGCAATTTCTACTAAATCTCTAACATTTTGCATAATGTAATTTTTAACAATATTAATAAATTGTGAACTTTTGGACTTACCGTGTACTTTTGAGATGGGTAGAGTATTTTTCGTTTATTTTTTTTATTAAATTAGTAGCAATGTTGGCTATGTTTCAATGTTTGTATTTTATTAGCATAGTTTTTATGTAACGTATTGGTTCAGAATTGTGTACGTAAATTACATAAATTGACCCCTTAGTAAATAGTCGCTATATTGTCACTCTTAATATTAATTGGTTATAAATTTTATACTATTTGCAGTATTATAATAGTTACTAACTCCAGCCCAAAGTTTTATAATTTATTGATAATTTTTACGTTTTTATCTAGCAATAAAACTAATATATTTTTAAAGATAGCTGCAATCAAATTGTAATTTATAGACTTTTACAACTAGGTACATGACTTTCGTCCCATTTTTTTTACTTAGGTATTATAGGTACACGTTATCGTTATGCTCCATCATTATCTGATAAGTACCGAATAAGATGAATAAATAAGATGATATAAAAAATAAATTAAAAATTTATCTAGCAACTGATTTTTTATACATATATGAATTTTTACACGTTTTATGAGTTGTTAAGATATGGATTTATTGATTTTTTTTCAACAACTCATAAAATAACATGTAAAAATAAATATACCAAAAATCAATCGCTAGATAATTTTTTCTTTATAATTTATTTTTTATTTAATCTTAATAAAATATTCTCAAGTTGATAAAAATGAAAAATACGTAAACATGGTTTTTAACAAATATCGTAAGTTCACAACTATTAAAAATGGTATTGACACAAGATATTTTTTTTATATTACTTGAAAAATATATTTAAATAATTTTTAATTGTTGGATTTCCATTTTTCTTAAAATTTCATAAAAATTGCCTATACAAAACCCCTTAAAAATCAAGTGTTTAGCGTTCTATAGCCTACAGTTTTTCATAGACAATTACCAAGGTTTATAGATTATAATATTTTAAAGGTAGAATTTCATTTCATGCATCAAAAGTTTAAGATTTTGTTGTGTATATTTCTCATCTGTTAGATTCTGAGCAAAGTGAAGTTTCAATGATTATACTATTACCTATTATTATTTTTTTTTTAATAACTTTTCAGGTAGGAGGAGTCAAGTAAAAGTTTTCAGATGAAACGTTTTTTTGATAGAAAATGTATTCAATTAGAATAATAATTATTAGACAATTGGTTTCTGTGCATTTCTAAACTATCCGCAAACGGACTACAGTTATAATTGCACTTTAAGGCCTAGGCCGCTCGGCTTATTACCGAAATTGCCGCACAACGAAATACTGTCCACATATACGCGGCACACATAACACGGCATTCAATAAATTTACTATACAGAACTAACATTCTGAAGCAGTCTTGTTCAAAATGTCGTCCTACGAAGACGCTGTGCTCGTAATCGTGATTTTGTATTTACACAAAAGTCATATTCGGGCGCAAAGAAAAAACAAATTTTGGAACACCAACACAACCCAATTGATTTTGATTTAAGTAGAGAAAAATCAACAATAATAATATGTACAATAATAGAATACACTGCAATAGTAGGTACCTACTAGGTATAGTCCCCAAGGCGTCGACAGTTCCACAGGAAAAAAAAATGTATACCTAAGGTACTATATTTTTTTTAGTAGGTATTCGCATTGATTTTATAATGTATACATGTATATATTATAAAATCAATATGGTATTCGTATCAAGGCTCTTTAGCACAGGCCACTCGGCTTTTTTTTGATCTAGACGAGGGTCTCCAAAATTTTTTTATTCGAGGGCCATATGAAAAATTTAACGCGCTTAGTGGGCCAAAAGTATATAAACACAAATTATTTTTAATTTTTACAGAAATATAATATATACCTACAAGAATTAAAAAATATACATATTTTTGATTGATAATTTTACATAGTTTGTGCTTATACAAAAAGCCAATTTCCAAACTTATTCACAATCTGCTAGATGGTAAAAAAAATAGTCGATTCTTTTCAATTAAAAAAATTTTAATTTCATTTCTTATCTCATAAAATCGTGATAAACATGGCTGAGTTATCGAACTGCAGCTGTAAAATATGGTATATCTGCGGGTAATCTGTTTCTATTTATTTCAAAAATGTTTAAAATTAACGATGCTGTAGTGAGATATTTTACATATTTTTAGATTTTTTATCGTCCATTGGGGGCCGGGGTTTGGAGAACCCTGATCTAGACCGCTCGCCTACACGGTCACCGATTTTGCCGTGCGGCACTGAGAATGCCAAGGAAAAATAATTTTGTAACGTCATAATTAGGCCGCGTGGCCGTCCCGGGAGGCAAAAGCCGGGTATAATATGTGGACGGGCCTTTAACAAAGGAATTTTCGTTTTTCTGAATAGTTTTTATGAGGATACCACACTGACGATTTTTCAGTGATAAAAATATTTATACGCAAATTTATTAAAACCGGTACCTAAACACTAAAAATACCAATAATTAATAGAAAACAAAGTTTGGAATAATCTAATTTTCAATTTTTAAACTCCAATAACTTTTTTATAAATTTATTAGTATATTAATTCACTACAAAATTTTGTCTTTCGTCGATTTGATAAATTAAAATTGTTTTAACTCAAAAATTATTATAAATCAAATAATAATATTATTATTATACAGACCTCACTTTTTTCAGAATCATTATAGGTATCATAATGTTTACAAATCTAAAATTATATTCTGTCATAGTACTGATATTATTCTGTTCAAGAGCCCAAGGGACGATGCACTAACTTTCATCACTACCTATAGCTGTATTAGGATAGTTTCTTTTTTTGTATAACTATACCAATTTGAATATTGTAACTCTTTTTTTTTTTCATATATAATTTTGTTTATAATGCATATTTTAACAAATAGATATATTTTATCTATTTCTAATTGAATTTTTCGAAAAATAATTTTGAGTTTTGATGACATATTTTAGTTTAGGTATAGATATTTGGTATATTTTTACATTTTTGAAGCAAATATCTTGTGTGTTTCTAGTATTCCAAATTTTCTAATACTAATTTGGATTTGGTTTATTTTTAATGCTTATACACATAAATCCATTCTCTAATTATTATTATAGTCTATACTCTATGACTATAATAGGTACCGTATATTTAGAGAACGTAAACCATACCGATGTGTAATTGTTAACACATCTTGAACTAAACAAAAAGTGCGTACCAAATATATTGTCGCTATTTATTCATAGATCATATTTTATCTAGTAAAGATCTATGCAGGAATATAGTATTATATATGTAAATATAATAATTATGTTATAAAAATCATGTAATATAATAGTAAATAGATACCTATGTATTTTTTTAATTTACCTGAAGCGTAATATTTAGCCATTGCTGCTTCTTTAATGAATGGTAAGCCAGCATCTACTAATCTTGCAGTATTGTACACTAATAGCCTAGCTGTTTCCACTTCAGTTACTGCTCGAGCAATTTGATGTTGCATAGACTATAATGAATAACATTTTCATATATATTACATAAAATTGTTTAAATATTTTTACTAAACTTACTTGAAAATCAAAAATACTTCTACCAAATTGTTTTCTTTCTAATGTGTACGGTATAGTGTGGTCCAAACATCCTTGAGCTATACCCACCATTTGTGCACCGATTCCTATTCTTCCTTCATTTAGGAATGTTATAGCTATTTTATATCCTTCACCAATTTTACCAATAATATTACTTTTATGTACCTAAAATACACATTTAATTTAATTATTGAAAAAAATAATTTAATTGGGCATTTAATTATATTAACTTTGACGTTATCAAAATGAAGAACACATGTGCCAGAAGCTTTCATTCCTAGTTTATCTTCTTTCTTAGCAACTGAAAATCCTTCTTGATTGCGTTCTATAAGAAAGCATGTTACGCCTTTATGACCCTGAAATTATATTATTATAATTTATATAAATATATCTCATTTTAAATAATAAAAGATATAAACATTTTATTTTAACCTGGGAAGGATCAGTATTAGCGAAAACGTAGAATATGCCTGCAATATCAGAATTTGATATCCACATTTTTGTCCCGTTTATGTAATAAAAATCTCCATCTTTTTTTGCTGTAGTTTTTAAAGCGAATGCATCCGACCCCGATGAAGGCTCAGATAAACAAAAACTACTAACCTAAAAAATATAAATTAAAGTCCATAAAAAAAAAAAAATAATTCCTGTCCTAAATCCAAAAATCCCCAATTGTATTCAATAAATATCTCAAAATATATAAATGTTTTAAATAGCTCAAAACGTTTTGAAATTTTTTGCATTAGTAAAGTATACATTACATTGATATTTGTTGAAAAATTCAATACTCCTGAACAAATTATTTTCGAAATTACAGAGAAGTAACTATAATCATTTTTGACAAAATCGTGTATTTATGTAGTTTTCGATGGTTTTTTCTGTCGCATTAAAAACTATTGAGAAACTTCACTTCTTAAATTACTTCTATAAAATATCAACTGGACGCAATTTTCTACCGGAAAATGTGTAATGTAGTAATAGTGTAATAGTCGAAACACTTCTTCAAGTTGATATTTTTATTAAACATAAAAAACACATCACTGTAAAAACAATACATTCCTCGCTCCATTTCTAACAAGTATAGCAAAATGGTAATCACAATATACATTGAACATTCATATTATCCTCATAACTGTAAATTCATGGTTTAATTTCAATCATGCATTAACTTTACCTAAGTTGGCATACTATGTATAATTGCTTTGAATCTATATATGTCTATAAATTATAATAAGTCATGGTTATAATCAAAAGAAAATATAATTGATAACAAATATTTTTTCACAATAATTACAACATTTTAAAAAAAAGACTGTCAAGGGGGATATATCCCCTATATGCCCCTGTATATATGCCACTAATTAGACATAAGCCACTCGTTAATTTGATTCATTGTTTGAACATTTTAAAGTAGGTACCTATATTAAAAACCTAATTTAGCATTGGTCCACATAATAAAGATTTGAATATTTTAGTATACATCATAGTCTAAATGTTATATATACCTAGGTAATTTGTCAAGTAACTTGACTAAACTTAATAGTCAATTTATTAAAAATGAATTCTTATTCATTTTTAATCAGGAAATAAAAAAAATCGTTTTTGATGGAAAAAATTTAAGTTACAAATTCCAGATTTGGAGTAATAAAAATATACTACATATACCTACCAACTTATATAATTCGTGTCATATTTTTTTAAAACGAATTTTGAACTTGTGATATTAGAATCCGTGATTTCAAATATATCTCAAAACATTTAATTTTGCGTTTTTTCCATCTATATTAGCTGATTGTATGAAATTTCTATATCAGTCCCCAGAAAATGAATAAATATATTATGTACCTATAGGTACCTATACCTATACACTTTATATTTTATTTGTACAATATATTTATTTATTTACCAATCTATTTATTTTAAGTAGGTATGTTGTTTTTAAATATTCATATTTCATGAAGCCACAAATATATAAATAATTTGTACGTTTCTTTTTATATTGATTTTTGAGAATATGAGAACATATATGAACCACATAATATTGTATATGAACGCGTATACGCATTAATCAGAACGTGTACTAACTACTAAGGCAACTCACTTTAGCCACTGTATTGGAATATTTTTATCTATTAATTAGAAAAATAATATTATCTCATAGACATAAATTTACTGATATCATGGGGTCAAAAATAATTTCAATAATTATTATAATAACATTAGGATCAATACCCCAGTAATGTGTTCAATATTAAAATCAATTCAAAGGTTGTGTTTCTTGTCTTGTACATGTACTTCTTTAAGTAAATTTCAGAACTATTATTCATTATTATATAGAGAACTATTATTGTACATAATTATTTATTATGGATTCGGTATTTCAATAATTGGATTATAATATAAAGTGGTGTACATACGAGTATTATATTATATATTACAATAGCCAATAAATAGATAGTAATAGATATTAAATCGCACTATACTTACTGTGTCTTGGGCTAAACGTGGTAAATATTTTTCTTTTTGTTCTTTATTACAAATCTTTAATACAACATTATTGCCTAGAGTATTTTGCAAATCAACCAATATTGATACTGAGGGATCAACTTTTGCTATTTCTTCCACTGTTAAAGTACTAGACATAAATGATGATCCCGAACCACCATATTCTTCATCTATTTCAATAGCCATAAACTACAATATTTAAAAAACAAAATTATATTTACGTTAATAAAAATTATGTAATATATCTACTTAGATATGCGTTTATAAAATAAATATTAATAGGTATAAATGTATAATACACAATGAGAATCTATCTTTTTAGGATACTTGTTTGTACTTATCGCTTTGCTCTTTATTATACCTATTATATTTAGCTGTATTTTTACATTTATTTGAGTTGTTTATAATTTAATCTTTAAATACAATCGAAAGCAGTTTATTACGCATTTACGTATGTATTTGGTATTTGGTATTTAATATAACTAATGCACCATCAGGTGTAAGGTGTTCCTCAAGGGGGTCATATTATATCTCCCATGCTTTTTTCTTTGTTTGTAAATAATGTAAAAAGTGTTATTCGTAACTGTCATTTTCTTCTGTTTGCTAATGATCTGAAATTGTTTTTAAAGATAAATGTACCTACTTAATGATACTGTAAGATGATCTAATGCAGAACTTAACTGGGCAACTCAGATGGGTCTTGAGTTTAATGTTGACAAATGTCACATTATGTCATTCTACAGTATTCGTACACCTTTGTCTTTACCTATACAATGTACAATATTCCCTTGGTGTCATCAGACAATAGCGTCTTAGATTTGGGCATATTATTTCTTCAAGAGTTGAATTATCACTCACACATTGAAAGTTTGTATTGTAAAGCACTAAAAATTATTGGATTTTTGAAACGAGTGTAGTGAATTTAAACTAATAGCTCCTTTAAAATTATACTGTGATTTTATTAGATTAGTGATGGAGTATAATGCTGTCATATGGGATCCATACATAATTATATAAATGTGATTAGAAGGGTTCAGCTAAAAATTTGTAAGCTTTATTGCTTTATTTTGAAAATTTACCACTTTCATCACAATTATTTTCCAATAATGGCAAAACTTGATCTAGTTTCATTAGTATCGACAGAATGGTATGTAATAGCTAATGTTTTTTAATGGGCTAATTGATGGTTGTAATGATTCTTTGTATTCAATTTTAAAATCACCAAATAGCTGGCATATACTATTTTCATTTACTATTCCTAAGTGTACCTATTTCCAGTGGCGTAGGTAGTGTGAAACTCGGTGGCCCATGGGCCAGTATATTTAAAACACCCTACCCAGAACAAAAACTAAATAAATCATAATCATAGTACACTTTTAACTTATTTTTACATTTTATATATAGTTTTTTTTTTAAATAGTTAACAATAATAAATAATGAAATTGGTGGTACCTATAATAAATATACTTACTATTAGTTTACATATTTGATACTGCCTACCTATACATGTCAACAAAATATTATAAAATGAGAGAACTCATTAATATTTTTTTCGATGATTGTCAGGTCTTATTTCAAATATAAAATATTAGATAAATTGATTAGTGCTTAATCGTTTTTAAATATTTTTTAATCAATTATTTTGGAAAAAAAATCGTCTGCCAATGCAACTGTAATCGGTAACGTCAAATATAAAATAAAATCTAAAATATAAATTCTATATCCAGAAGTGGAACTAGGGGGGATTGATCCCCGAGAGTAAAATTTTGGCAGGCATAAAATATTTGAAGGTACAGTTTTGTTTATAATATACCGAAATATAGTATTAGTGCCGGTGTATTTTTCTGAAAATACTTGTAAGGCGCGCAATTTATAGGAATGACTTTTTTTTTTTATTTGTGGATTTTAAAGTGAATGCGTCTCAATTTCTGAAGGAAATTTATACGATAGGGCATAATTTTAACATTTTTCTTCGGGCGACAAAAATCCTTTTTCCGCCTCTGTGTACATATATATCGATATATTGTTGTAAAAGGATCATGTTTAATTACTATAATTAGTAACACACTATGCCATATCTGATAATTCTCTTGTTGTTTTGAATTTTTTCTATATTTTACCAATTGCATTATAATGTATCAAAACATTTAAGATTTCAAAACACATTTAGATTCTAAAATGTTATCTTTGTTATTAGGCTGTAAAATTATTTTTGTTAATATTTTATTAGAATTAACCGTTAGTGTTTATTATAATATATAATTTAGTGGCATTCTGACTTGGGCTGAATTAATCTGGGGCCCAGAGGCCATGGCCCTGTTGGGCTGTGCCTAAATACGCCACTGCCTACTACAAGTTATGCAGGTAGGTAATCAACTTGTTTTAATGATGGAAAATGATAATAATAAAGACCCATAATTTATTTTATAAACCTTTTTTGTTTATTTTAATTGCTGATAATTATAAAATGTATTTATTTATTTAGTTCCAGTAATATTATTTTAATGATATATATATATATGATTTGTATTTATGTAATCACCATATTTTGCTATGGTCCATACTGTAATATGAACAAAATAAATTAATATGTATTTTATAAAACGTTATAATTAATGCTTGACCCGTAATTTAAAATTAATAAATAGTATTAGATATATTTACCCCATTTTCAAATAACTTCTTCACGAGTTCATCATCAATTTTATGTTCTTTGTCCATTTTTTTTATTAATGGTGCAATTTGATCTTGTGAAAATTTTCTGACTGTAATTAAATGAAAAAAAAAATTTGCTTATAAAATTGTAATTCAAGGCTGATTACAAATTGTCAATTGGTACCTATTTAATATGTATTATAGCATATATAGGTAAACGTAATAAAATGAGGTTACTCTATATAATCTATTTAGGTACCTGTCCATGCAGCGGCCTATTGTTATAAAGTATTAAAATATATTATAAACTAATAAAATAATTTAAATTATACATTTATACCTATACCTAAATGGAAGATAACATTACTTTTTCAATCTTATGAAATAAAAATTGCAAGTTATCAAATTATATTGATCAAGATATTATAGTTGATTTCTGAAAATTAAAAATATGATTTATCTTATTATACTAAATTCTTCAAAGTAAAAATTTCAAATATTTATAAAACCAAAAATAATTCAGATTTTTAAAATTCTATATATAGTACCTACATAATATGCATAATTTTACGCAATTTTAGGGATAGTTTAAAAGAATACAATTCAACAATTTAAAGTTGTTTAAATATCTACATTATTTAAAAGTATTTTATAAGTCACCCTATGCCACTTCCATATTTTTTTTATTGTGTAATCATAATTTACAATAATATACCTGTATTTAAAATTTACAATCTACAGCTCTCTCAATAATTTACTTTAAGAATATATACCTATTTAATTATTTCTAAAGAAAGCCTTAACTTAAGGAGTGGTATATTATATGGTTACAAAACTTGGACGGTTGTATAGTGTATAAGTATAAGCATTGATTATATATAGTTTGACTATATATAATCAATGGTATAAGTATAGAGGCTTTCGAAATTTAGTGTAATTGTAAAATGAGTATGATTCAATAGACAGATATAAATAAGTAGGTAACAAACAAGGAAGTATATATATATTGAATAGAATAATGGAAAGGCGGGAACTTTGGAATAGCATCAAAACCATGGTTGAAATATACCTATACTATAGGTTATTACAGATATACCCCTACTCTGACGTTTTTCACGTATAGGAAATAAATGGCAGCGTAAGGGAACATCGTATATGTTAACATAGAGCTATATAGATATGTTTTATATGAGTTTACCCTTATGCCGCCATTTTATTTATATTTCATAACGATTTGGACTATTCGTAATAACCTGGTATATTTAAACCCTGATCAAAACCAGAAGCGATAAAATGATAGGATAGGTATTTACTACGACAAGATAGATTTCCAAAAACCGTCATAAAAGGTAACGTCAGCTCCTAAAATTTTGTTTAGTACTCACAGTACGTATAGGTATATACTGCAAATATATACGAAAAGTTTGATGTGTAGTACGAAATTAGCAAGTGTGTAAATCAAATTGGCGAATTCTACATATCTACATAAATAATATTGATGAGAAAAATAAAAATGATCATTCAAAGAAAAAAATGGATTAAATGTGTAGTACGAAAATCAGAATATTTTAGGGGCTGGGTAACGTGAAAGGAAATGTTGGAAGGCCAAGGATGGAGTACATGATGTACATGAAACAAATTATGAAAGACATGAATAAGGAAAGTTACAAAGATTTAAAGAAATTAATGTTATAACAGGGAGACGTGAAGAATTGCAGCAAATCAATCAAATGATTGAAGATACTAAGAGATATTATAATTTAGTAAGTAGGTACACAAGTATAGAATACAATTTTTAACGGCAGCGAGCAAAGTGCTTTCATCTTGATCGAGAATTTTTTTTTGTTTACTCATCAACTTTTTTATGATGATGGACTTTCCTCCAAAACTCAGTGGACCCCATAATACATTATTATGGGGCATGAGGCCTAATTTATTTATTTCACAGTTCACATATTATATAGTTTTTTTGGACAAGCCTATATGTTTCGATCATATTGTGTTTTGTAACCATGAACTCTTGATAATTCGATAAAAATCAATATGTATATACCTAAATACTATATAATATATTATAGAATAATAATTATTCTGTATCAATAAACTATATCAATGATTAATTATAATCGTTTTATAATAATTATTGTTTGGTATCGGTATATTATTCATTATGTATTTATATATTATTATTATATCCATTGAATTGAAAAAAAAAACGTACAATATAATTTTGCATCTTCGCATAAAACTCACATGTCCCAAATTTTAACCTAAAAAAAACCCAAATTATACTATATATACCCCCTACCTATACCAAGAATGAAATGTAAAATCGTGATTAATTTTTTTTTAAATTTGGGTAAAATTAAAAAAAAATGTTTTAAAATCATAAAATTGTCAAAAATTTTCAGATAAATTAGTTAAAACATCATCAGATTTCGAGTTCTAGACCGATTACCAATTTTTTTTTTCACCTTTTGTTGTAAAAATTGTTCTTTCTTCCATCACTGAGAATATTACGTATCATGTATTTTCATAGATCAATTGAGTGTGTGTGTGTGTGTGTGTGTGTGTGTGTGTGTGTGTGTGAGGGGGTGGCCGGGTAGGTCAAACTCCCTGAACAGGGGTTTTAAATCCGAATATTTCTAGTACAACAGTAGTAATGTTTTTCTTATATATGCAACGAGATTACCTTAATTATATATTTAAAATTGAATTTTTAAACATTTTAAAATTATATTTTCCAAATATAAATTAACTAGTTTGTAAAAATACTATAAAAATAGCACACAATCAAACCTGTTTCTTTAAACAATTGTTCGTCTTCACTCAAAATAGATAATGGACCTTGAGCTGTAGTATGATTTCTTCTCGACTTATAATTATTACTTCCAGTAATATATTTTAGCCCATTCATGAACAAACCCGCCTAAAAATTTCATATTTTTACATGTCATTTAAAATACCTAATACTATTATATATACTTAATAAAAAAATTATGGTTTCAATATATAAATCGATAATTTATTTAATATTTTTACTATACGTTGACAAAAATATTCAGTTATTTTATTTTTTATTCAGTTAATTTTTTATCTATATATAATAAGAAGTGCACCGTTAATTTATATAGCATGACGATTGCAGTGGCGCACACGAAGGGGTACAGGGGTGTCAGTCGACACCTTTATAATATTGGGTGGTGGATGGTAGATTAATATTGTTCGTATTATTCAAATATTTTGTTCGCAAACTATAAGATCTATATTATGAATGTTATTTAAGTATCAAAATTGAGTACGAAAATGTATTGAGTATATATTTAATAGGTGGTGGGTATGCTGTACCCCTTGCAGAAAATGAGTGTGCACCACTGGACAATTGTTAATGCCACAAATCACAATAGATAGTGCGACAAATTAAATATAATATATTATAATACTTTTCAAATAATGTAGAACTTTTGACATGACTTATTGATTATTTTTAAAGTAATTGGATCGAGCAATTATAGTATAGACACCAAAAAGAACCTAAGTTTAGTATATTTATTTATTTATAATTTCCACAAATGTATCCGGAATTGTCGCGCACTCATGCGCTATAGCAATTGGGGAGTCTGTAATTTGCACCACTGCGAACCGCAAGTAGTATAAAATATGATTTGTATTTGCACCAAAATAAAATCGGGATACGTACTATCTATACTATCAAATATTCGTAATATTATTATCTCGTAATATATAGGTACTCGTGTCTCGTACTCGTAATATAATTAGACTAGTAAATAATGAATCGAATTGCTCAATGACTGTATAGATTGAGGATTGGCAAAAAACTTTATAATTTAAATAAGCTATTAAACAATATTTCTAAAATAGTCGAGTATAATTTATAAAATAGTTTTTGAATGTTTTATTTATCATATTCTAAGAAGAATGTTTTAGTAACGTATTCAAAATATTTTTATTATTTTAGAAATGAAAATATCATAAAAATGCTATATAAAAATGACATAATGCCTATATTTTTATATCCCAGAACAAACATACCTGTACGTATCTATCATCATTCACATTCACGTACTATAGAAAGAAGAATTGATTTTTATTTTGGTGGAAATTACAAACACATTTTGTCAATATTTTAGTGCATATAGATATTACATATTATATTTTTTTTTATTTTGAATTTAATTTGGTTTGAATTACTTACGTTCAGAAATTATCCCGATATTTAGTGTTATACTAGCAAATTGTCGCGTTCAAAAAAATACTATTAAACAATTTTCCTAATTATACAGAATATTTATTTAAGTTTATATTTATTCATTATGACAAACTTGGGTTTAATTCTAGTTTACCACCCCCAGACACAAATTTCAATTTTTTTTTTTTCAATCGATAGTATTTTAAAAACTGATTCCAAATATGTAAAAATAAAATTGCGAAAACAAATGGTTAAAAAGTTATAGCAATTTTTATACTATCAAAATTTGATGATATATTTACGTTTCAATTTCGTTTAAAGTATAATTTTTTAACAAATCTTTGAAACCTTTTTTATTTTATTTTTTATTTTTTATTTTTTTAATCTATAGTACTTTTAATGCTGGTTATGAATCTGTAAAAATTGTATACCAATCGCACTTATTTTAAAAGTTATAGGCATTTAAAGATCGCGTGTGTAATAGATACTGATTACGAGTGGGTGCGCACTATACTCTATGGCGCGCACTACACATTATTATATATTCAATATTATAATATTACATATTACAGTTACTGCCGACGCGACCACATGCCTCCGCCCTTTGTAGTCTTTTTTTTTTACCCGACACGTGAATACTCCAATGCATACTAGTAGATTTGTTCTTTAGATTTAATAAATTAAAACATTTTGAATTAAATAGGTTTTTTTATAATAAATCAAATTGATCATCAGATATTATATATATATATTATATCTTATAGATTATGGATTTTTAATTTTCGTAAATTTACCTACTTTTCCCTATTATCTACCTGATGTGGTATTTTATAACAAATCGGGGGATATTTTCGATTTAATTTACGACATTCACGTCGAGCGTAGCGATTGAATGGAATTGGCCGAAGCGAGCGCGTACCGTACTCAATGCTATTTTCTCTGAAAACCTACTTCAATTTTAATTTGTTACTTTAAAAAAAAAAAAAAGTTTTTGCAGATTTGTTAATAAACGACACATTTTATACAAAATTGCAACGTAAAATATGTCGTTTTTGATAGTATAAAAATTATTTAATATTGTTATAACTTTTTAACTATTTGTTTCTGTAATTTTATTTTTACATGTTTGAAATCAATATTTAAAATACTATAGATTAAAAAATACATTAATCGTGACTGGGGTGGTAAACTAGACTTGTTCCCAAATTTGTAATAATTTATGCATTCGTTTTTGACATTTTTGTACTTTACTAAATATACTGATTTATAATATTATATTGATATTGTATAGTTAAAATGTATAGTATAAGTAGGTAATATACCTATTATTATTATAGGACAGGACATAATATGTAGGTAGTTATACCTACTATTATTATATTATACCTAGTACTCGGATATATTTGTATTAATATGTTATCACCTTAATTCCACGGTTTAATAATGTAAATTATAATAAACAAATAAAATTATAAGTGCTCACCTACAAAATATGAATAAATTCGATCATTATAATAATAATGATAATCATTATCATAATGATTAAAGTTCGAGTTTAGTTTAATATTTATATTGGAGATGGATAGATGTATACATTTTTATAGTACCTACCTATACAATGTTTTAAATAAAAACTAATTTTCTTTATATAATTGAAAAAGTTAAAAAAAACTAACAAATCAAACTTATAAATATATGCACTAATTTTGTCATATTATTATTTTAAGACTATATTACACAAGTAGGTATAACACAGATTCTTCGGATAAAATGTATTAAATTTATTATAATTTAAGTCATAATTTTTAATTTATTTATGTGATAAATATTTATTTTTTAATTTTTCAAGTTTTGTAGTTTTATTATAAAAATGTATGTAGGTATACCTAATGTATATATTAATATACCTAATGTATAAACTGGCTTATTATCTATAACACCTATACAACTATTCGTAAATAATATGTATTACGTACCTTTTGACTTCTAAATATTATTGCTTTCATCGTGATGATATCGTGGAAAACTAAAATATTAAATTATAATTTAGCACTAATAAAAAATCAATGTATTAAAACGGTATTTCGCGTTAGTTTAACTGACTGAATATACTTATACTCGACGTACTATTATGGTGACTACTGTTTATAAACTATAACCAAGCAGTAAGTCGTTTCGAACAACTCAAAGATGTTTGAAATTTTGTAATCATTTATCAGATACCGGTTTCTATTATGACATTCAGTAGAATAATATATAGTAGACACTAAGCAAGTATAGATGAGTAGGTGGGAACTATACGTCTATACCACCTACTGAATACTGATTAGATAGTGCAATGTTCATACCTTATTATATAAGTTGATTAACGTTTAACCTCGTTACGACGTTACAAAAGTAGAATCACCTATGTATCACCGATCATAACAAAATAATTTCTTTGTTTTATTTAAGAAATGTATATAGGTATTAGTTATTTACTTATAAACTTGTTTATTATTTTAGATGCATACTATAATAAGATATTAAGATATTATCAAAGCTAAGAATATTATATTGTTATTTGTTTTTAATTTTTGTTCGTTAATATTTTTTTGTATAAAGGCCAGAAGGTTTGGGCACGTGATGAGAAGGTCTAACTCAGAGTACCTTAAAGCGGCGGCTGAATGGAAACCCACAGGAAAAAGGCCAAGAGGACGTCCAAAGAAGCGATGGATAGATGGAGTAAAGCAGGACTTAGAGAAACTAGGGATACTAAATTGGGAAGAAAAAATACAGAATCGAATAAAGAAAAAAAAAAGAATAAAAAGAATAAAGGCCAGAAGGTACCGGAAGGTCATATAGCGCATGTGGTGGATCTATAAGGGATCAGGAGATCAGTAGATCCACAGTTAATATTTGCTCGGTGAAATTTCAACTTTTTAAACCTTATAAAATATATTTGCTTGAAAACAGATAAATCCATTTACGTTCATGTAGACTCAGGGTCATTATTTATTTATTAACACCCTTAACTCTTAAGGGCAATATATATAAAATGTATATATTGTTCAATTGTATCCATTCTATTATTATATATTATATTTAATATAATATACCTATATATATATAACAAGTTAGGATAATAGTATAACAATTAAACCTAAATCTTAACTATAGGTACACAATAAAACAATATACTCGTAACAATATGAGATAAATTAAAAATATTTTTGAATAATAAAACAAAAAAGATAAAAGTAATTAATCGTTATTTAGGAGACGTAGCATTCTAATAATGTCTGGGGGAGTGAGAAGGGACACGAAAAAAGACAAAGGAGAGTGTATAAATCGGGAACATCGAGAGAACGAGAGAAAGATGATGAAGCAGCATTTTAATAAAATAAAGTGTAGGAATGCTTAATAGTAGAAACAAATAGGAGAATGGTCATGTGGAGGATGATTGAATTTAAAAAGAAAAGCAATAAATAAAAGAAAATCATGTTCTTATATAGACTAGAATTATTCTAGACTAGGTATATATACGAGTATACGTCAATAGCCAGTAAACGATTACACAATTAATTACGTATAATGTAAGAATATTTATTATAATTAAAAATATATAGGTATTCATTTTCTTATTTTTCATGATATGTTTTCTATAATCTATATTAAAAAATGTTTCATAAAAAATTCGATCACCATCCACATTTTAGGAACCTATATCTGTTTTAAAGACATGATATGTTTATCGATTCCTAAAATACTTATTTCATATTTTACTATTATTTATATATAAAAGTTTGTTATTTTATAGTTATTAATTAATAAAATTAATTTGAATTCGAATTTTAATTTGAAGGTAGGCAATTATAATATTAATATATCTAATAAAATAACTAGGAATCATATTAATGTGATTTTATTAGAATTATGTTTAAAAATTCAGTAGTTTCCTACCCAAGCACAACCAACATAATATACTAATACACTCGTATAGTGCAAGTATAATATTTTTTATGCATTCTCATATTCGATTGGCAGTTTGTTTGTTTTTCAGTTTGATCGATTCGGTGGCATTGTATTTTCATTTGATGATTGAATTGTTGTGAAGGATAAGAATAGTGTTCTGCTCCCCATTTAAAATGTTTGATTTCGTCCAGTTTTTAAGGTAGATATTTGTTAATTTTTTAGATGTTCTAGCCATTTAAGCTTGTGATCGAACGTGAGGCCCAGAAGACTGATACTATTAGAATTTGTGTGTATGGTTTCTTGTATTTTAATTTCAGAGATAAATATCCTAAATTATAATACTATAAAGTATAAACTTGAAATGTACACCAATTATTTATTATTGCACTATATTGACGTGCTTAAAATTTTTATAAAATTTTTTAATTCAATTTTTTTTTTTTTTTTTGTGCATAGGTATATACACTATTTCCTCATTGGGGTAGGTAGGAGTCGAGTCGAGTAGGATTTTTTGGATAAAAATCCCTCTGATAGAATATTAATTATTGTAGTTGCCAGTTAGTATTTGAAATATATAGTTACAGATTTTCTTAATAGATACTTAGTTTTCTTAAGAGTAACCGAAAATAATGGGAAATTGTAAAAATACAGAAAATAATATTACATCGAGCTTCGCTCAGAATTGTTTTATCGAAAGAAATCAATTATTATCATTGCTTTTAAATTCAATATATTCACTAATACAGTGACTTGCAACAAGCGAAGTGCTTCCACATCCTACTGATCTAGTTTTTTAACATTTAAAATAATGTTCATTTGTTTAAGTGATATTTTTCGATCCAACCAGAATTGTTTGATGTTTTTACAGTGATATTTTTTTTGTACAGATGACTATTGATCCAATCACTATACCTACATGATTTTTATTATTTTATTTACTAGTTACTCATATTTTAGTAGCAAATGTGATCATGAGATATAATCAATTATGGAGGTAATTTATCGAGTTTTTACTCTTATTATTTGTATGTCTATATACATTTTTTAGGTAAAATAATCGAACAAGTTTTGGACTAAAAGAGTTTTTTTGATAGCAAATTGATTCTATAGTTAATACCTACTTTATAGAGATGTTATTTTTCAATTTTCACAATAATTTACTTAACCGTAAAGGAAAACTAACTTTTATGACAGAACATTTTCATAAGAATGGGGAAATAACAATGAAAGTTATCATGGTTATTGATATTTTTTTTTTTATATAATAAATTATACCGAACTTCTTTCAGAATCATTTTTCAAATGCAATGATTTTTTTTTGCTTTCAAATTCTATATAATAAATAATAACACATTATCCTGTCAAAAGACGGAAGGGACGATGGACCAATTTCCATCATTCTGTATCTGGACTAATATTACATATAAAGGTATGTACGAGTTACTTACAGTGGCGTATTTAGGGCAGGCCCGAGGGACCTGCCCTCCCCTTTATCAGTATTTTTATATGATATTTTAAAATAATGACAGTAAAAATGTAAAATAATTGGTGATTTATCAACTTTAGATCAACAAAAATATTAAATCGATACATCAATATGCCTATGTATTCCAAATACTTTTAGAATAAATATTTTTTTTCAATGACAAAAATAGTAGCTAAGTACCTAATTATAATATTATTAATTATTATATTTAATCATTTTTTTCTGTGTAAATGATTATATCTAACAATACAATTGATAATATACACCTCCGGAAATCCGTGCATTTTTTGAGTAGGTACACGGACGTCTGTGTTACAATGCATACCCGAACGCCCGTGTTATTTATCAATGCAGATCCGGACGCAAAATCTCTTCTCCTTCGCCATCTCTTCACAACTATTTAAAACTATACTATACCTACTAATATTTTCGAACAATAAAAAAATCCTAATTTTTGTGATGTATAGGCATTTAAATTTGTGTAATACAGCGGCGCCGAAGTAGGTATATGTTGTCAACCGGTTCAACTATCCAAAATAATACATCCCCCTCCCCAAGTTCTTTCGTATAAATTGCGAAAGTATACGAGTACTTTATACAAGGCCCATCCAGCCCTAAATTTCACCGGTTCCATTGAGCCGGCTAGACATATTAGCGTTTAGCGCCACTGGTATAAAACGAGTAGGTACCTATGTTTGCTTCTCAAAGATGATGGAATCAGCTTTAAAATGTCTGTAAAACATTTTAGATGGCCAGATGGGTAATTCGGTGCTCGAATTATGGTGAGATGGGCAGTTATAATATTCTGGGAGCACACATACTAATTATTAATATTTATATAGTCCATCTTAGTCCGTGGAGTAACGGACGTTCGGATACGCATTGATAACACGGACGTCCGTGTACGCAAAAAATACTCTAGAAAATGTCTCTAGACACAGCGTAATTTTATAAACTACATCCAAATTTTAATATCATGTCATTCATTTAAGTAGGTAATAAATGTATAGATAATTTTTTTTTAATTAGTATTATATACCTAGGTAAATAGAAATCTACTGAGACTGCAGAGATCTAAATGACTACAGATATCTAAATGACCTGGGAGATCTAGTTTACCCATGATGATATAGATTTCCGGGGATCTAGTCTGTTGACCTACAGTGATCTAGATGGTTGGAGATCTAGTTAACCTGTCACCAAACAACCCTAGTTTTATCACTAATAAATCTATTCTCAATGACAAAATCTATCTGTGATCATTTTATTATCATTTAATATTTATTATCATTTTCTGGTGCTGATACTGTTTGTACTACCACGATTTAAGATAAGATATCCCAGGGGTACCCAAACACAAACAAATTCAATGTAATGTATGCGCCGTGAAATTTCAGGCCATACCTATATACACTCATCAATAAGAGTCTGCCATAAAGAAGGCGTAAAACTGTAACAGCAATAAATAAACACATAATAAAAACTCAGTATAACCAGGAATACGGTTTATAGGGTGTATAGACGAGGAAAACGATTCCTTTAAAAACCAAAAAAATTATACAAGGAATGTTGTCGCTCGCGAAAGTTGGGACGGCATCAACAATAACCGGTAGTCACTGCCAATATGTCGAATTTCCACAATGAGGCATATTTAAAAACCAAAAAAACTATAGAAGGAATGTCGTCTACCAAAAAAGGGATACACCACGAGATAGCTCATGGAAGGATCTACAGGAAAACGTATTCAGAACGGGGTGAGCCCGCTCGCGGAAGTTAGGGCAGCATCAGCAATAACCGGTAGTCACTGCCAATATGTCGAATTTCCACAATGAGGCATATTTAAAAACCAAAAAACGTATAGAAGGAATGTCGTGTACCAAAAAAGGGACACACCCCGAGATAGTCCATGAAAAGAGCTACCAGATGACGGGTTCAAATCGCGGTTAGTTGGCTCACGGAAGTCAGGGCAGACTTAGCAATAACTGATAGTCACGGCCATTATGACAAATTTCCGACATAATATAATATATTTATTTCCTTTTTTAAATAAAATCAAAATTATTTAAATACTTAATAATTAATAAATAATAGTTTAAACTTAGTTAGAGTACTTGGGATACCCCATTTTTAAAGGGTTCTGTATAGGCAATTTTTCAGTTATTGAAAAAAAAAATAAAAATCTAACATTCAAAAAATATTTTAGTATAATTTAAAAGTAATTAAATAGCTCTGTGTCAGTACTATTTCTCATTGTGGTGTAATCACAATATTTGTTTAAATACATTTTTATTATTATTTTATTTTTTTGTTTAAGTCTAAATGCTTGAGTAAAATATAATTTGGAGAATATTCTCATGCTCACATCACAAGGTACAATACATGTTGACCGACCACAATACCTGTTCAGTTGTTAGCCTTACACAATTTTTAGTTATTACTTACAAACAAGTTATGTAGGTATTAGGTAATGTCTCTATTTATCCCCCTTTTATAAATAAGTAAATAATAATATACTTATAAAATATATTTGATAGGTAAATAGGAAATGACACGTATCTATCTGTTTACAATGTAGGGAACTAATTGGTACCTCATTTGTCATACAATTTCAGAGTATGCCAATGATAATTTTTTTTCAAATTTAAGTTCTTTCTAATTTTTATAACCTCTACACTCAGAAAAAAAGTCTTAGTTTTAATCAAAAAAATTGACTAAAGTAAAGAAAAATGTGTATACAATAAATATATATTATAATTTTTGTTATTTTTTTAAAATTTAATTAGATTAATTATTTAACATAAAATTAAAGTTTTTTAAAAAATATAAACAAAGAATGTACCTATATTTAATATAATATAATTGTTTTTAAAT
>JAIPRL010006398.1:0-27568 GCA_025469235.1 Pemphigus obesinymphae
AGACCACTGTCTTATAAAGATTACACCAGTATAAAATATACTGAAAATTCCCCCCCCCCTTCAGATTTTTGGATTTGTTATAACTCTTTCGCTATTAATGATATCAACATCGTTCCAACGGATTATGATTTTAATTATGTTTAGGTAAAATGTTCACCTATTATATACTCTGAAAGTATGTTACATATTTCGTTTCTAAATGTATTTTAAACATCTCCCTAGTAACCAAATAAACAATTTTCCTCATAAATATGTATTTAAAATGTTATAAAATTAATATTATTTATCTTTCTGGTAACGAAATTTACAATCATAACTAGGAACTAGTAACTACGAATAGACGAATGGACGGTTGGACATAACGGGGATATAGGGTGTCTAAACTTATGTTGAGAAACCTAATAATTATAATGATAACGAAACACTTTTTATATACTTTTGAAATGTTTAATTGAAACATTATTTTATAGGACTTTATACTTTCCTATATAGAATCCCTTAAGAAAATTATTCTGAATATGGTAAATATTATAAACAATATTTAACAACAAATATAACATCTTTTATCAAATATAAAACAAAATTGAAAAATAAAATTAACTGCTAGTAATTATTGCTAATAGTGCCCTTATACTATTAATAATATTAATGCATTTACTATAATTTTATTATGATTAATTTACAATACACTTTTGACAACTTGAAAATGATTTTGATTTATGTGTTCAATGTATAAACATTTGTCCTTTTTAGTAACACCATTTTTAAAACTTCCGGATTTTCCAAACAAATACCAATCAAATTTGTTGTTGGTCTGTGTATAAACATAAATATTTACGTTTAAAAATATTGCTGTCGTAATCATTTCTATTTCTGTGGCCCAAGTTCCAATATTTTCAATTCCTGTCAAGGACATATGCTCATTGACATCTCCTATAATCTTTTGTATTTTTTCGTTTTCTCTATAGGCCTAAATTATATAAACAAAGAATAAAATTACATAAACAATGATAATAATATATTAACTAAAATATTCAATAAACAATATAATTTTCAATTACATTAATCAATGAAGAGCGTATCGTCGTATGAAATTCTTCCGTACCCGAAATCCACAATGAAATTGCCCTGAACCAACAATTACCATCTCCAATAATATTGATTCGATCCTTTGGTTTACTCAATAACTTTAAATTTTTACTTTTTTTTGAAACCGGAATTTGTGGAATAGGAAAATTAAATCTTTTACATTGGGATTTCATCCAAAACAAAGAAACGGGATTGAAATATTTTGTATTCGCAACTATCGAATTTGATAAATCTTGAGAATTAACAATTTTTAAATTATTATCTTCATATTGATTTACATTTTCTGATTGTATTGTATCATCTTTATAATATTTTTTTAAATTAGAAATTAGTTGTTTTGTTTTCAAAATGGTATTTCCTCGACTTAGTATACAAGATTTTTGATTTAGTACATCGTGAATTATAAACGGTCCAATCCATGGCATAAATATCCAACCTCCCTTTCTATCTTCTCGGCGAAGATTTTTCAGTAACACCGCATCACCTTTTTTAAAAACATTGTCTGATAGAGGGTGACGTTTTGAATATGATGCTTTTTGTCTAACTTGTGCATCAGAAATATTTTCAGCTATTTTGTCTTCCATTATTCCTATTAATTACATATAAACAAAAATTAATTATATGACAAGAATTTTAAATAAAAAACAAATAATAAATAAAATATCTATTTTGAGAAATATCAAACATTTGTAATATCAATTATGGATATTATGTTGTATTGAATCTAAAAATTATATTTAGAGCATTAATTTCTATGCATTAAAAAATTATTCATTCATGGTCCAATATAATACAAATACATTAAAAATCATATACCCCAAGAATAAAATGATTTTTTTAATATAAATATTTAAAAAAATATATGAATTGTAGATACTGAGTGAAGCGAAAGAGCTGTTATTTTTACAATGATGATTATTTTATTTGTAATAATAAATTATTATAATAAAAATAAATTGGATTTCACCACCTACTGATCAGATTTTTTTTCACCAACAATTATAACAATTATAAAAAGGATACGTATAAAATTAAAGTTAGTATATTTCTATTTTTTCTTGTTAAATATTTACTTAGATAAATGTTTTTTATGAATAATATGCAAATGCATACCTACTGCAGATTTTATCCCAAGGAATTATGCATATAAAATACCGAATTCATATATTAAATTAATGTATAATATTTGATTTCACTATAAATTATATAGTATATAGGGTATGTATTATTAAATTAAATAACTATAAATAATTTACAGTTATAAATACCTCTTATCAAAACCATATTTTCAAGTGTCTTTTCAAATTTTCTTTCGTCAAAGTCCACACTAAAATTACATTCATTAAAATTCATTTCGCTATGTAAACAATATTTGATGTCAACTGGTAGAACTGGCTCCCTCTGATATAATACAAAAAATGGAGAAAACTTTGTTGAAGAATGTTGTGCTGTTCTGTAAGCAAACAATACTCCTTGCAACACATCTGGCCATCGTAATTCATTTTCATTATGCACCTATTACAAAAAACATAAAATTAAATAATTAATGTATTTTAAAAAGGAATTTTGAAAAATAAAATTTTAAGAACACCATACAACTAATTTTTAAACAGTTCTGTATAAGCAATTTTTAAAATATTTCAAGGAAAATGGAAATAAAATAATTAAAAAATAATCCTGTGTCAGTACCTACTATCTATTTTATTGTTATGTAACTACGATATTCAATAAAAAAAAACCACGTTTACGAAAAACATGTCTTGGTTACCTCTTAATAAAATTTCTAGAATAGAGAAAATATTTAAATATACCTATCTAAAATTAATTTTATCCCAATTCGGTACTACGATTCTATAGAATAATTTTATAAAAAGATATGTATTTTTTAATTTATTTTAAATTTGATTTTTATTATTTTGCTATTTTGTGAATAGATTTTTTATTAAATATTATGGCTTTTTTTTTGGAAGTTATGAAAATAAATATGAAGTATTTCTAATTCAAATATCGAAAATCTATTTACACAAAATACTAAACAATTTTGGCAGTAATTATTTTGATTAAATTGTCGAGTTATAAAACTGATATACCTTCAGTAGACTATTTTTAATTGTACGATTTACTCCTTCAACTAATCCATTCGCCTGCGGATGATAAGGCGAAGTTACGCGATGGTGAGTACCAGTAAGATTAAAAAGTTCTTTAGATAAACTATTACAAAATTCTCGTCCTTGGTCGCTTATTTCTATAGCTGGACAACCATGACGACAAATTATTTCGTCATATAAAAATCTAGCGATAGTTTTTGCTGTTTTATCAGGTAATGCCCGAGCTTCACACCATTTACTAAAGTAATCTATCGCGACGGCTACGTAACGAAGATCATTTACTTCGGGTAACGTTATTAAATCTATACCGATCTGTTTAAATACCTGAAATATAATTAAATAACACATTAATACAAAAACAATATTGATAGATATAGCTCTTGTATTCTAAAATATATAATATAATAATTAACTATTAGATAATATGTGTTGCTAAAATAAATATATATTGTTAAATTTAAATTGTTATCAATATATTAATTAAAATTATAACATGTTATTATGTTACCAAATTATTATATATTTAATTAATGTAATATTGGAAAAAAGTTCCATAAATAAATAATTTCTCACCATTTTAGGTACTGTTATAGGTTGCATTTCAGAAACAACTTTGAGTGTTGCAGGATTCACTCTTTGGCATACATCACACTCTTTTATAAATTTTTTTGTTTCAATCGTCATTGAAGGCCAATAAAATCTTGTTTTTAACAAACGAAGTGTTGCGTCTCTACCACGATGACTTGATAAAGCTGTAGCTTCATTAGAATCATTTGTCCCTTTATGTATCATTTGTATGATTTCCTTGCGCTCTTTCAAATCAAATATAACCTTTGTAAATGTTTTTTTATTAAATAATGTTCCATTATCTACGCAATAATAGGCCTTAGACTGTCTTCTAAAATTTGACTTTTCATTTTTAATCAGTACATATTCAGGATAACCTTTGCCCATTAAAAACGCCTGGACATCTTGCAAATTAATTGGCTGTCCTTTTCGATTGCCTAAAATGGTTTTAGAAAAATGTATTTAAAATCTGCAGGACTAATAAATATTAACTCAAATAAATATAATCATAAAAATCAATGGTTAATTTTTTTTTTAAATATCGGAAATATAAATGATGTATAAATATTTTTATATAATAGTATTTGTGTTAAAATTATTAAAATGTATAGACTTTATAAAATTATAAAATTAATATATATTATAAAAAGAAACCATAAATATTTGGTGTACATTTCAAGTTTCTGGCATTTTAATTTTCTAATATAATTTATAATTTATAACAATGTTTATAAAATAATGTCTGTTATAAAATGTAGTTTTTCGTTCCGTTTTAGAAAACTACTTATAAAATCAAAAAACAACCTGTATAATGTATCAACTAGAATTTCCTATCATAACCCTGTATACCAGAGAACTCTTATTTTATTTCTTCTGCCCAAAACAATTTATGGATACACACAAAAAAAAAATAAAAGTAAAAAAAATGCATCATTGTAATACAAATATATTGCGCGTGGAATAAAAAAAAATTAACTTAAAATCACTATCTCCCTTGCTATGCGCAGAATCTAAAATAACAATATATCCTAGTCATTTATTACCGGGGGTATGATTATACTAGCTGAATTGTACTGCCGGAGGTATAATTTTACGGGAGTACGATTTTCCTGCCACACCGGTCGACTCCAAATCCGACTTCAAATTAATGCCAATATTTTGCAACTGATTAGCAACTATTTTCAACGAATTTTTTTGAAATTCCGACACTTTCACAACAAATTATTGCAATCTATTTTGCGTTTTTGCATTATTATATTTATGCAAAATATTGTCACACGTTAGGAGACAATTCAATAAAGTACAAAGGGTTAACTTCACGCACGTGAATATAAATTCAATATTCAATATAAAACTGCAGTGTAGTTAGTAATGTATCTATGATGTGCTGTGGCATATACCAACCTACATATATATAAACACTTTATATTTTATAATATATATACCTACACTCGAATGCGAAGTTTTCCCTTTATAAATACCTAAATATTACAATATATATGCACGTATAAGACACTAGATTTTTATCCTTTTTAAGAGCGTTTTCCCCCTTATACGTGAACCGTTTTTTTTTTCATTTTTATTACACTCAAAGGTACTTTGTATATAGATATTATTATGTTATTGCATGAGATATATCATGTGCGCACGTATAGTTTACGACTTTTTTTCGGATAAAACTATCTATACTTATACATAGTATCTATGTATGGAATATATTATTATTATCATCATATACTATAAATTATTAAATCGTTCAAAAACGATATACTTATTCTTAAATATAAAATATGAGTTTAAAATACGCGTGAAACTTATTTTTTATTTTTTATATTTATGTCATTGACATAACGAAAAATTAGGTTATAGTATATCTAGCTTACGTCATATTCTAATATAATAATATTGAAAAAAAGACACGAGTAATGTGTTTGAAAAATATATTAAAGAAAATTTAATTTGTGAAATATACTATAAAATGTTATTGGATTACAAAGTCCTATATATTATTTATATAAATATATGTAATATGTATGTGCACCAAAATTTAAAATGTATGGTCATGACTTATGAGGTTTCCTAAAATGAACTATTTTGGTCATAAAAGCATATTATAAAATATCTTTTACGAAATTACAAATCGTCTCGTGTAAACTTAATGCAAAATTGAAGGTCATACAATTTTCATGTGGTATTATAATTATTAATGTTTACGTTATTTTTAAGTTATATTGTAGATATATATTGTATATATATATATAGTAGGTATATAGTTGTTTTAATATATAGGTACTCGTATATTTAAATAAGGTATAATGATATTTTTCAATATATAATTTCGTTTCCATTGCTTTAATATAATTAATTTGCTATCCTCTCTGAAAAATAATGTAATAATATAAGAATTATATGAGCCAACAACGATATTTCGATATTCGTGTATATACAATTTATAAATATAATATAATAGGTCCGTCAGATATCCTTTTAGATGAGCAATCATCAGAGCCGTAGCAAGATTCGATAGCGCCCTTGGCAAAGAATCGAATTTCCGCCCCTAAATTGGCAATAGGAAAAAAAATCATCGATTTTTTGGAATTACGCCCCCCATTCCTTAAAATGCTAGTTAATAAGCAAAAATAGAAAGTCATTAACTTGCTTTTACAAGATTTTTGACCGTCGAATTTTCGCCTCCCAATCTTATAAATTTAAGGATAGATATTACTGAATTTCGATTTTTGCATCCCCTTTTCTGTTGCGCCCTTTGCCTGGGACAGTTTCGCCAAGTCCTTGCTACGGTTCTAGCAATCATGTATATGCGTTATTTGCTCACAAATATATTATACACTACGCGATATCGATTTTTCAGGCATGACCCGAA
This sequence comes from Pemphigus obesinymphae, assembly GCA_025469235.1. Classification (NCBI taxonomy): domain Eukaryota; kingdom Metazoa; phylum Arthropoda; class Insecta; order Hemiptera; family Aphididae; genus Pemphigus; species Pemphigus obesinymphae. The sequence continues at coordinate 6,646 of JAIPRL010006398.1, forward strand.
TTCGTTTTCATTCCGTTTTATGCCTCCCTCCACCCCACACACAAAATACGACATATATATATATTATACATTAATACATTATTCTATATCTTATATATATATATACGACATAGGATATATAAAGATTTTTTTTATCAGATATACGAGAAATTCGCTAGTTCTGTAAATAAAAACGTCATAGTAAAACGCTCGCACGAATGTATATTATATCTATCTATACATATATAAACGAATATATATTATATGACGTTTAGATACCGAACGAAGCTGCCGCTCCTCCCTGTGAGTCCCCGGGGAACGATCGGGATACTTCCAATTTCGCAGGGACCACCCTCGCGATACCTCCCCTACACCCCGTATAGGCCGGACACGCGTCCGTTCACGTCTTGTTGGAGTGTACACGAGCATAAAGTATAATAATATACAATTTGCCACAACTATGTCGAGGACGATCGGTTTAAAAGCCAAGTCATTACCGCGGTTTTATGTACAATAAAAGTCAATATTGATGTTCGCGTTTCCTCCAACGCGACGTCCGTCGACTACCCCGTCGTATCAATGTATAAATATTATACGTATGTATAATATAATATATATATGTGAGTGTAATTTATATACGTATATATACATAGAGATCCCATTAAATGAGACGACAGCAATCAATTGATACCGTTTAATGTACGTTTATTATACATGTATATTCGTTTTTTATGCTCTATTATATACATCATACACTCTTATATTGTTACAATAATATTAACCCTCGACAATGTATATATGCATATTATAGTATAATAAATACGATAAACCGATTACTGTGCAGATGATAATAAGTATAGATAAATATACTCGAATTGCACTCGATAAATATGGCTCCCGCTCGAATGAATTGCCGTCATACACATATATAATGGTATAAGGTAAAATCTACTACATAATATTCAAAACAGTCGTTTTTCTTTTATACGTGTTGTACTAAAACATACTCATGTATAAAATTATTCATTTTTGAGTACACAAAAATCATAATTTAAATACGTTTAATTCTTACTAAGTGCTATTTGGGCATCGATACGTAAATAAACAACATTACTATTCAATCATTCCATGTGTATCGATTTAGATATTTTATCTTGAAATACAAAATATTGTTTGATGATAACATATTAATCATAATATGTATTTGGTTTGAATATTCCTATGACAATACCATCATATTGTAGACATTTATATTGTTGTTCATTCACACCATGTGTATAGGTACCTACTATGTACTACTGTACGAACTCGTATCAGTTGATAATTTAAATTTGAGAAAAAAATTATTATTAAGTCATATACAATTATCATAAATAATAGTTATTAGTTATAGTAAAAAAAGTTGTCTAGCTTAAATGTAAATTTTACCAGATTTGAACTTGACACTTAAAGTGTTAGGTTCTTAGATTATACATATTTTCAATAGTAATATACCTTTGACGTAGATAATATTATATTGTATATGATTCAATAAAATGAAAATAAGCGGACTTATTGGCTATTTTATATTTTTAATAGAAAATTAAATATTGTGTTTAAAATTTGGTACTAATTAATTTTTAAGTGCCTATATAGGTACTATAAACTATTTTTTTTTTTACTTAAAAATAAACACTAAAATAGAGATATCTAAAACCAATATTATATAAGTATAATAGGTTTTAATTATCTTTTCAATTATTATATTTTTTATTAACGGTAAATATAAATAAAATCAATATATCCTTAGGTAATTCATATAATATAGATAGATATAGATTATTTAGGTAGGTATCTACCTAACATTATTTTTATACTATTCACATTTGCTTCTTATAGACTATTTAACTATTATAATATAATGTATACTAATATAAAATTAGTTTTACTAAGGAAATTACTCCAAAATATTCCTAAATCTAATAAAAATTTTTGAAATATAAAGTAAACAGTTGAATTGTGAGTTTTAAGTCCACATTCCTAATAGTTTTTCGCATAGGCAAAATTGTTCCGTCATGATTGTCAAATATATTAAATATTTCGCATTAAAATAACATTACATTTGATCCTAAATTGAAGCCTATACTCGTGAGTTTGAATCGAAAATAATATGTATTTTCGCCAATCGAAGACATGGCTGTTTTTTTCTTTTCCACAGATACGCTGTATCCACTCTGAACACACGACTGGTATAGGTACACCTGCGCTAGACAGACATACCACGACAAACGACCGCAAAAATACCATCGGCATTTTCGCCGACATAGTACCGTGTGCACATATTCAGTTTTAACTTCTATTCGACTAAACCGAAATGCACATCGACAATGCGTTCGAACAACAATGATCCATACGGCCTGAAAGGGCCACGGGTTACGGTAATTTTTCACGCACTTCTGCAGTCTCCGTGTCGTTTGAATACACTGTATTATAAATTTATTTATAATAGAAGGAAATGATGAGAAGAAAAGCGGTGATTCGGGAGGATCGGCTATAATGGAACGAGATCGGGGATAAAAATGGGCGCGAAAAAAAAGGTAAGTAAAAAAGTATCCACTCGAATAAATTGCCATTTTCGTTTTATCGTATGCATAGGTACCTACCCATCCAATTTGGCTCTACTCGGGCACAATGGAGACTGCGGTAAATTTATCGAGTGAGACATCATCTTTTTCATATAATATCGTAACAATATAATGTATAATATTTCCTTTGTGCAACCATCGTACGAGGACTATATATATATAATCAGCCCGTGAGTTACGACCATATACGTAAGTATATCTAATATTCTCCCGACTCGCCTCCGTCTGTATATAACGGTCCCATAATGGATTTTTATTGTTCTGGCGGTCCCTTTATCCCTGGCCCTCGCCAATCCTCTATCCGTCGTCCTCTCAAAGTCCTAGACGTTTTTTGTTTTTAACGTCGGTCGTGTCGGAACACTAGACACGAGGGTACCTATTCGCAGCACTTTAGATTCACACGAGGGGTTGCGGTGTATTATAATTTTTGAATTTAGAAATACAATAGGGTAAAAAAAAAATTAGGTCACAACATACGAAAGAATCCGATTGCTCCAAATTCATAAAAAAAAAAAAAATTATATTTTAACTACGATTTCGAGAAACTTTGTGGCCTATGGGAATTCATGATGGTTTTAAATTAGGTATACAAACTGAGGTACAAATTTATATATTATAATTTATAACTTATTGTGAAAATATTGAAAGTTTTACACTGTTATAATACAAATATAATATTATCTATCTTCTTGAACCATTATTTTACTGTACTACAAAATGTTTGTATAATAATAGATATGCTATTTTTCTTTTTAAAACATAAAATGCTATTTTAAAATAAAATTTTCGAGTATTATTTGATGTAATACATTTAAATTATACTGAATACATCTATGAATTTAATATCCTAAGTACCTATTTACTTATTGTAATAGGCTTTGAGCTTTAACCTAAAACGTAAATAAAATTACACTTACAACTGTAGTAGGTAGGTATATAGAATATGAACTTTAGTAGAAATGTATTTTTGATTTTCAATTTATATTTCCGTCTTATAATAAGAGACATTGCACGTTGCAATCAAGACACAACGTCTTGATTTTTTCGAATTTGATTTTTTCTTCATTCAAAACACTCACGAGTTTCTATAGAGCATTTCTATGAACTATATTATATACAATTTACATTTTTCATTATACCTACCTATATTCTAAATATTGTATTATTGTTGAATATATTATCAAAAATATGGGTTTTAAAGCGATTTTACAGTAAACCGGGAAACCAAAATCAAATTTGGGAATTGTATAGTACCCGACAAAAGTATTTTAATTTTAACGAAAATATACAGACTTAAAAATGGTTAAACATTTAAATAACTCTATGTTTTTTTGTTATTTTGTAATTTGTTTAGGTATTTATTTTAAATTATATGTTTTTCTCTTAAATAAAAGATCCGTATCTAGCCCTTTAATTTATAAAATAATATTTTAAGCACTTTAATTTTATACGCATTTTGCTTTTCAGCCCATACTGCCAATACAAGTACACTGCCCGTACGTATAGTATCAGTCGAAGATCTAAACAGACTAGTATCCTGCTTCATAGCCAGCCAGCTATCTATCCACCGCATTATCGCCAAGTGCATGTTTGTGTAAAAATATGTATTCGGATTTAGATTTCTATGTAGATAGAAGGACGACCGTAAAAGCTCAACATCATAGTCGTAAAAGGGACCAGCACGAGTCCCGTCTTCTTCGTTTCAGGTCATTATAAAAACGGGTTTCAATCATAACTGGCCCTCATTTTTCTACCCGAATTTTCTCTCCATCTCTACATAACCATAATTGTCGTCTAACAGTAAAATATAAAGGGCTCGTATTTTATTCCTGTGCTACCCCCCATAGGTTTTACTCCCGGAAGGGTCGTCTCTACCGCCACCGATACGATGATTTATTGACAGGAAAGAAATGTAAGAAGAAACCCAGTCGTAACTACTCGTATAACTCGTATAATATATATATATAGGAAGAACAAAATGGATTTCAATATAAGACCAGCTGGTTCGTGTATCACGTGGAATTTTTAACCCAAAAAAATAAATCGTTGCTTATTTTACAAGATCCGTGTTCGTTAGTTTAAAAAAAAATCCCCACCTGTTTTAAATGGATATTTTATGATCACCAACCAATTAAACCGTATATACAATATGAGTGGTTTTAGGTGCCATTTTTTTTTTTTTTTGTTTATCGTGTTTCGCCTCGAGAACGATTTAAGGTGTTTTTTTTTTTTTGTATCATCAATGTATTTTTGGATGCAAACGAAATAATACCAGAGAGAGTTGTATAATATATAGCAACGATAATTTATTACAACGATTTTCATACTGGTTTAGAAGTTAATGTATTTTTCCGCCCAAATTGTCAACATGAAAAATAGTACTAGTATTCCACGAAGAGGGCAACGGCCAATGAGAATACTGCAGCAAAGTAGTAGTTTATTATCGGATTTCGTTGTGTATAGTTGGTACATAAAAAAATAATGGAACTCTGTTAATTAAGCTGTCGTCCATCCATTAAAATGCGTTTTAAAACCGAAGAATAATCATATTGAATTATAATATAATCGAATTTTTATCAGATTATAGAATGTAATAAAATTAATTATATATTTATGTAATTTTCATTCACGAAACCGTTTAAATCTATTGAGGATTACCTGTATATTTAAATAATAAACAACATTATTTTTTATAATATCACGAAATGAAACATAAAAATTATAATGTAAAACACGGTCATATAATAATAGCACTAGCGAAAATACAGTGGAAATGTGATTATAACTCGAATACCATTCATTATGAAGTGCTTAAATAGTATATCTAAATTGACAATATTCATAAATAATAATAGTAATAACATTGTCATTAAAACAGTTTCATGTTGCATGTCTCAGATAATAATCTGTTAAATAATAAAATATGACAATATAATGTTAAATCAATATTATTTCACGTAAAAGTAGGTAGGTACATAGAAAATATTTATCTTAAAAATGTCATTATTGCCCATTAACAACTGTTCAATTATTATAATGTCACTATTATCGACGCATATATAATAATATATACTTAATATATATTATATTATTTCCTGTATATATATAACTCATAACGATAATAATTAATTGTAACATTTAATGTATATATTTGATAAAGAACTACCTATGTATAATGGCAAATTGGCACTATTTTATACTTATCTAATACTCATTAATACCTAAATAGTAATGTTAAGCTTATAAAATATTAAAATACTTGAACAAAAATATACTTGAAATATATCCTTTTTGAACTCCTGATTTCTGAATAATAATTAGTCTGAAAGTGGTAAAATATAAGAATATTTAAGCAATATTATACATTATTGTGTCGTGTTTATACTCTATAGTCCATGGTCAATTATACCATATTAAAATAAACAATATTGTTAAAAATTTTCAATTAGACATAAGCCGCTATTTGGAGTACTCCAATGGTCATATACTATTCTAAAAGTGATCAAATGCCTAACCCCACTATTACCACATCGCCATTATATATTTTTAATACAGTTAAGTTAGAATCATACTAGCTCAGAACCAGCCGAAATATTAATAAAACCAAAGTTAAAACCATAATATTCATTAAACTATAAAACATTTTGAATAATCAAAGGATTATCTATGGTACTTAAAGTTCTAAATAAAACACCAGCTTCCAAAAGAGATTTTGCAGTATTCTCATTCTTTATATATATATATATATTTGGAGATAATAAGAATCCACCAATGTTCAGGTTATTGTCTTACAAAAAAAATCAGAAAATCAAATACAACCCTATTTTTACTCAAGACATTTTCGAATTTCAATTTTGATAGAAACATAACGGCAAATATATGTATATTATTAGGTGTCTATCAAAATAATAATAGAATAAAATAAGCCAACTCTAAGTTTCGAAAATTGTTCCCGTCGTATAGACGCATTCTACCAACCTGTGGTCGGAGGGGCAGCTCTTTTCTATACACCGCCGCGCCAACGATAAGAAGTCACGTCCAGGAAACCCGAGTGCCCCCCCCCGGACAAGGGTCGTAAATCACGTATGCGTTAAGGGCGGTTCCTGCGGGAATCCGTCTGGGGGTAGAGTATATAATACAGTTTTTGGTAAATCAATCCTCATATTCGTGTGTAGAGGAATGGACGCGTGAAGGCGGCTGGGTCAAAAAGGACCGTAAAAATCGACCCTCCGAGCGGTTTTTTTTTTCTAGTCCTAATTGGACGTTCTCTGTTTCGACGAGGAAAACGCAATAACAGCACGTATGCTGTACGTGACGATCGGTATTTGAACTGCGAACCACACGTATATAATATATTATTTTAATATACTTTTGAAGTTGTCCTCCCGTTCACCTATATTTATATTTGGATTTGGTTTTGAAATTTGAAACTCTGAGCGAACACACATTCTCATAATAAAGGACATTATCATAGTTCTTACGTCTTACCGCGGTATGCTGCTGTGTAATTTTATCGGTCCACCGCCTTAAAATCCTAAAATCACTTGTATAATACACCATAATAATATACCCACATAATATAACATAATCAAATGATTACACAAAAACGATATTTTGTTTTCAAAATTCATAGTTAAAGATCGCCATTTAACTAAAAATGGAAATAATATATACATATAACTATGCACATATATGTATGTATGTATATATTATATGTTTTTTTTAATTTTTTTTTTTTTTTTGACAAAACTCGTTTCATTCGATTTTGATTTATTGCTTAAAATCCGGAAATTACAACTCATAGACTTATTTTCATTGGCAGTACCACTATATACTATTATTTTTTGTAATAATATAATTATAATCATAAACGTTATTTAAAAATACAAAACGATAATAATTACTGGATCTCGAAATATTATGTATATATTGTCTGGAACTTAATATTTATGGAAAATTATTTTGCACACTATAAAAATATTCAATTTTTGACATAAATATTGTGCAAGGTTTATAATATATAAAATAACTCCATAAAAAGTATAGTGTCGATACATACCTATATACGTATTATATCTAATTTAGAAAATTAAGAAAGTGCACAATCATAATATTCCGATTCGGGTCAAAGCACCTAACAAGTACGGTTAACCGTTCGTTCATTTAAACCAATATATAATGCGTTGAAAAATCAAAACACAATCGTACGGCAAATTCCTCTGTAGTCATTACTACATATTTACGTGCGCCAAGTAATGGTTACAAAAAAATTAAACAAAAACTGGATCTATAAATCTCATGCGATTGCAATGTATAATATATGTATATATAATTTCTACCTATATATAATTAATATGTATCCATATATATACATAGGAAAACGGTTTTTTTATATATGAGTAATACAACGTATATACACGTTGTATATGTACAGTGTATACTATATACACTGTACAGGGTAATGTAATATTTTTGGAGGGGGGAGGGTTAAAATGAGAAAAAATAAATAATACTTCTGTTCAAAACGTAAATAAGCAAAAAAAAAAAAAGGCATCAACTTTTTTCTCATTTTGTCGACTAAATATCGAACAATTTATAGTTTGCTGACTAAATTCCGAAAAATACTTCCTTCAAATGTAAATGAGCAAAAAAAAAAACTTGGTATCCAGTCAATCATATCATTAATCCGGCGACTTGCCGATGGACGGGGGGTGGCGTGGATGGAATAATATACAACATTAAGTATTATGTGGTCACACTTATTGTTAAATGGCAATATGGCCGTCAGGTTTCTCCGTGATAAGTATACTAACAATGTTAATTTTAATGAGTGTCCGGAGTGTGGTAGGATGCTGTGTATAAGCAAGTGACCGTGCGCGTAATTTTAACATGTTCCGAACAGATACTTTGTCCAAATTTGCTCTTATACGATTAAAATTGAGCGAAAATGAATTTTTTAAATAAAATTAAGAAATTTAAGAAATACTTATTGTTGATTTTGATCTATATTTCTTTACCTATATTGTCACTGCAGTATACATATTGGGTATTGCCTATTTGGATCACGACATTGGACCGACAGGACATTGGACCAACACCAGTTTCAATTATATACTTTATCAAATACAATTTTAATTAATTTTTTTACACTTTATACATTTAAAAACACATACAAATTACAATATTAATGTATATATCATGTTATAACTAATGATGTAGGTTAGGTTTGTACCCACCTACCATATAAAATATAAACTATAATGATACTAAATTATTTTAATATATATTGTATATATATTTTTTATTTGAAAAAAAATTAGGCTTCAATTACTAAGGTTATTAACCTTGGATAAATTATATAATACATAAGATAGAATATGATCTAATATTGTTGGATTTTACTATTTAAGGTTTAGTTAAATTACACACACAACATAACAGAAGCGACATGGTCCGAAAAATAAGGTACATGATAGTATATTCGAATTCATAGAGTAGGTACCATCACACAACATATGCATAGGAATCATATAGGATCATAGGAACGGTTTACAGTTTTACGATTAACGACTCTCCACTATTCGTCCGGCCATCACAAAATAAATTACAGAGACTGTGCGTTATCTTTAATATGAATTCAGCGTTTTTTTCGTGTACGTTTGTTCATGATAAATCGCAAAACATATGATTCTTTTCAGACAAATTGCTTGGTGACGTTCACCTAGATCTCCGGTTAACTAGATTCACGTACGTTCAAGGCACCGAAACGTGATTCACGAGAACAAAAGATTTTGAAACTCGTGTCGTACCCCTGGTTAAATAGATATAAATAACGAATCGTAAGTACCATTATAGGTATTAACATTTGTTTATCTATTATACCTACAGTATTTTAATTTTTAAGAATTATAAAACGCCATATCATTTCTATATTAAAAAAGTTTAAATTCAACAAAATAATAATGATAATTTCAAGTAAGTATGTAATTATTTCTTTTATATAGTTTTGAAACTTTTCGTATAATATATATATTATAATATTAGGTATATCTATAAAGTACATATAAATATCTGTATATATCTACAAATACACGTTAAAATAATCACCCCATATGTTTTATATATATACTATATATGTGTATATATATAAGTACATGTATATAGCACGTATATAAGGAATAACATGGTAGTGTGGCTTTGTATATATATATATATGTATACATTTATTTTCGACAATTAATTTTTATGGTCTCTCCGCTTATAATGGCTTCATTTTGTCGGTCGGTGTTATTGTAAAATTAATTTAAATATACGCCCGGCGTATATGTCCGTATATACCTACTTATACGTGTATTTGTTACATATACTAATGTACCGACTTTGGTATGGCAAGATGACTCTTATGCTTAGTCGTGGGTGAGAACAAAAAAGTTCTGTGTATGAATTTTTCAAAAATAGTTTTTTCATTAATTCGTATATTATACGAATGGTCTATCTTTTAAGCTCACTTCAATATTCTCACGACCAACATTAACAAATATATGAAAAACGAAATAATTCTATGTAATAAAAACTTCCACATTTGTTAGTTTTTGTACGAGTCGATAGATCTTTTTTGTTTTTAAAGATTATAGTTAATTCAAAAACGTTCTCTGTGAAAGAATACACAATTTTGTTAAAACAAAACAGTTGTATGTATATCATATGATATCACTAATACGATAAAATTTACGGGTAAACAAGAGTTAACCACAATGGAATATGTTTTATAATTATTATAGTTTATTGGTATTAGTAATAAACAAGAATAAATTAAAATTAAAATGTATGCGAATATTTCAACGAATATGGTCGAATAAATTCTAACAACGTCTAACAAGTTCTAATGATACTTGTTAGAGACATTTCGTTGAAGTGTGTTATGGTTATGGTACCTACAGCTTCACGTACATGAATATTGCATATACTATAAAAACTCTTATAATATATAATACGTAGATTTGTTTATATATTCAACCGCGGTTGAAAAAATACTCTTATATATTTAGAATTAAATACCTACGTTTACAAGTAAGTACCTTAGTACGAAGGTATTCGTAAAATACAATAGTATTTCGATTTTTGAATACGTTTTTGTACACATACAAGTGTCTAGAGACAGATTTTCTTTTTCTTAACATTTTTAAAATGTTATGCAATTCAATAATATCGATTACTATATTATTATATAAAATAAAAAAAAAATAAAAAAACGTCATATTTCAGTACAAATGAAAATTTTGTTTTTGTTCTCCTGAAAAGTAACGAAAATATCGGTAAGTCCAGCTTTTGCTTTTTACCAGTCGATTTATTATAATCACTGTGATAGAGTACCTATACTCTACTATTGCCTTACTCTCAGGGCCATCGTCGATTATATGTATACTCTTCTAACAGATCATCAATAGCTTCATGTAGACTGCAGTGGAACAAAAATTATTAGAATAATGAATGGGAAAAACAATAGGCTATACTGCTATAGTATACTCTGCATATTATTATACTCTAGCAAATACTCTAACAATGTGATCAAGGCTTATTACCACATCATTTACTTGAAAACTCCACTGCCGCATTAATAATGTAATGTTTCTATACGGAATACGTAATATAAACAGTGGCGCACGCGAAGAGGTACAAGGGTATCAATCGACACCCCTATAATGATGGGCGGTGGATAGAAAACTAATATGTTTCCAAAATTTTGTCTACAAATTAACAGATAAACTATTATGAATGTTATTAATAGTTGTTTAAGTAACGAAATTGTAAAAAAAGTACAAAAATTGTTTGGTTGTATTTAATAGATGGCGGGTATGTTGTAAAAGTGTGTTAACACACCCATTGCAGAAAACGAGTGTGCGTCGCTGAAAATAAACTATAAGGACTTTGTTGTCTGTCTGTAAAGTACGTTATACATAATATTTTTGTCTACTAGTGCACAGTAAGTATAGGTGCCATATAGGTTAAGTTATGCGTTTAGTATAATATAATGTATATAATTACTTGTATTATAAATATAGATGTAGGTAGTAGTTGCGAGTTTAAAAATTTTCATTTGTTTTCGCGAGAAGTCTGATTACAGACAGTGATAGACTGATAACGGTTCTCACGCACCGGCCTAAAAAGCTCGTAAAACGAAAATAAAGTAATTACTCAGATTGCGCACTTGACGGCGGCGTTTCGTGTGGTCTCAACCGCCATTTCTTTTTAATTGCCACGGTCGGCGGCCACACATATTATATTATACACGCACATATATATATATTATTATACACAAAAAAAAATAATAATAATAATAATAAATAGTATATAGTATACAACATTCGTCTACCAATAAATCATTTGCAGGAGCAAAGCAGCTTAACGTACATGTTAATCGAATTTACTCGGATATCGTTTTTGACGTTCTCATTATTATTATTATTGTACAAATACATTTTTAATTTTATCATATTCCTTTGGACTTCTCCGACAACGATAACCTCATATATATTACATTATAATATACATATGTGGATAATATACGTTTTGACAGTCTTCGTACGAATACAGATAATATCTACACTAGTGTCATATACCTACTTAGGAGATATTTCATCCAAAATTTTATTTTATTATACCTATATATAGGTACAGTATATTATCATGCCTCAAAATTGATATTTCCAACTTGTACCATGGTCGGTCCGTTCCCGAATCGCCCACGTTCCATTTCGCCGACGACGTATTTTGTTTTTTTTTTTTTTTGCCTCGTTCCATTTCGCCGAATTTTTAGATTCTGATAGAAAATTGCATCTAGATGGTACTAAAAACAAGTTATTTTTCGACTTTTTTAACGTGGCAGGAAAAACTACCAAAAATAACAAAAATACTTTAATTATTATTATTATTATCATCATTTGTCTATCCTATCTAAAGCTGTTTGGCGTATATTATTTAAATGAATAAATAAATTATATACAAAAAATTTTGAAAATCGGACCTCTATTTGGTTTTTTATAGCAGTATTAAGATTTTTGACGAGATGTTATATAGATACAATAATTTCAAGTTAAAAGACTAAATTATTTATTTATTAATTATTATTATTAAATATTTTTATTATTATATATTTATTTTTATTATTATTAAATATTTTAATGACAATATCGAAGGTGTGTAGTGTACTTTGGGGGGAGGAGGGTCCAAAATAAGTTGACAGGCATACGGACACCACGCCGATATACAATTATATAGAACGTCGGCGATATTAAACGTCGGCGAAATGGGATCAAATCGTCAGCAAAATGGAACGTCGGCGAATCGGGATACGACCCCATGGTCTGACTTAAATGTGGATCATATTTTAATTTTTGACAGATCATGAAAATTTTTCAAAATTAAATAAAAATAAGAAAAAAACATATCCTAGGTGTACCTATACCTCCCTCTACTTCCGTCCTTCGTTCATTATTCAGTATACAATAATAATTGTAAAGTTAGATTTTTGACCAATTGTAATGGTTAACAATTTAGTTTTGAACGATTTTGGCTATATTTTAAAAAGTAATACATACTTTTCGAGAATGCATCGAAATATCAATTAGTTTTTGGCATCAAAAAGTAAATCAATATTTTAAAAAAATTAAATATTCGTACATTTTATTTTGGTATTAAAATATAAAATTAGATTTACTTTTACTTGATAACTCGATGGCAGAAGTATCTATACATACATTTTCAAAACTTTAAATACGGCATGTATATTGATTTATATAAGTATCTATATCATATACCTACTAAACTATACGATTACCGGATTACCAATAGGCATTAAAGTAGAAAGGTATATGCCATCTTGTTCAGATAATAATATTCAAATATATAAGTATTTGGACATAACTAAGTTTATATAATAATAAGGAAATTATAAAATATATTTCAATAGCATCTATTCCAAAATCTAAACAAATTGTTTAAATGTTGTAAATCTATAATACTGAAGAAAATCAATTTTATAAAATTTCCAGAAATATTTGATTTTACATAATATATATTTTAGAATATATAAAGCGTAGTCATAATATGATATGTGAATAATATATTTATATTTATGTGAAATATGAATTAACTTGATATTATAATATAGTAAATATAATATGAAGTGTTATAATATTATATATAAATGTATTATTATTTTACAACGCTGGGTGTAGGTACTTATAATAAAATGTATATGTTCACTCGACTTTTATATATTTTGATTCTAAGCGAATATGGGAATAAATGTAAGAAAATATTATATACTCATATATATATATATATTATATTTAACATGATCCGATCACATATTCGTTTTTACAGTAATATAATTTTTAACCGTTCGATTCGTCGTAAAAATCTGCCGCGGCCCTTTACTTTTCGAAATATATATGTTATTTATAATATAGTATATATTTAATCGTGCGTATATGAAGAAGAAATATATGGTGAAGAGGGAAAACGAATGTATAGAACTATATGTTATAATATTAAATACCTACTAAAATAACGATTTCATAAATAATAATTTGGCAAATCGATAATGTCGCTTTTGAATTATTGCCGATCAAATAATATTTCACATGAACAGTTTCATATTGGGTTTCGTTAAAAATTGTTTCTACTACACTGATCACTAAGTTTTTTTGTATTATTTACAAAAAAAAAACTATTTATATTTTTTACGGTACGGTATTTTAATTTTTATCGCTCCTTTATATTGTTTTATAATTTTATATACCATCTACGTCCAGTTGTACGACTTGTACGTATAATATTTCTGCATTTTATTTATATCGAATTTTCATTTTACTCCATCAGTATTATACGGTATAATATTATATATGCAAATGTATATAGATACGCCTTTCTGTATATGTAAATTAATGAAAATTTAGGAATAAAAAATGATTTTTATTTTTTAATCCAAACATATACGATACCAATGAAGTAAGTCGGTTTTAGTGTTTGGAATTCATGACGGAATAATAATAATAATAATCAGACGATTGGCTGGAGAAAAACGTGTATACATGTAATAATGTGTATACCTCTATATAATATTATACAACCGGTTTCCGTGGGTGAACGATAATATTATACGGAGAAAAATCTCGCGTTGTATAATATACGAAAAACTAGTTTCGGGTATAAAATCAAATCCTTGTAAGCGCACGTATACAGTCCTATTCGTATATATATAATAATATAATGTATATTGTAATACCAATCTCGTGAGTGCGTCTTGTAATTTATTTCAGACAAGCCGACAACGTATGTATTATATATTATATACGGTATGTACATGGATAATATCCATTGGACATATATAGGATATGTATATATATATGTATATTATTGTAAGAACGATGTGGAAAAATTTAAAGAGAGAGGACCAAGGAGGAAGGATCGACCAAATATCTTACGGTAAAAACATGTGTGCGTGTGTGTTGTATGTACGCGGGGTGGGCAGATTATCCTTGGCGGAGGGTATAATAAAACGAAAAAGTCATTTCGTCGCTTTCCCGTATCCCCGAGTCGTATATCAGATTGACCTACGGCGGTCGTGCGCATTGAGTTTTGAATATATACGTATTCTTTTCCCTTCCCCACATTATTTTAATAGTTAATTAAAAATGTATATTCGTGTGTGCCTGTTGTTGATGTATTTTTTTTTTTTTTCCATTTTGGGTTTTTTAAATTTATTTTTACGATTAGATAATATATCGACCCGTCGATTGTGCGCCCATATACACCTACCGACACACAACACGCGAGATTCGTTGAAATTTATATCTTTAGATATTTTTAGGTACCTATATATAATATATATATATATATATATATATATATATCGTATAGTATATATTATGCACTGCGGGGACACATAATTATGCAACCTACACGGCGGTGTAGGAGGCGTGCTGTCGGACTGCAGGTGGTTGAGAAAAAAATTCCTTAGCACCAAAAACACAAAATATATAAACAATAAAATAAATCACTTTTAGCTAATTTAAAATTGTAAAAAAAAAATACATAGCTGTATATTGTATATCTTGTCGTAGGTATACGTTCTACGGCAGATATCATATATGTATATATATATATAGTAGAGTTATGTATAGTAGAGTTATGGTAGCAAGTTTAGGTAGGTATACTGTTTTTATGTATGTGTTTCCTGTCGAGTACCATGGCGAGGAAGCAAGTATTATACAGTAATTTTAATATTATTATAATATTGTATAGACTTTTTTTTATATTCAAAAGGGTTTTTCGTCCAATTTTACTACCTATCATATAAAATATCATCGTATTATAGGTAATATAATGTATAAGACACTAGCTTGAATGAAAAACCATTCGGAAGCAACACCATGTACCTAAGTGCAAATCCTTTATTGTATGTGACCCCTTATAATTGAAACTCCTTTTAAGTGCAACATTTTTGAATGAAATTATTGTTATTCTGTTTTGAATTTATATACTACATCAGGATTTTTAATAGTCACTTAATTATTGTTAAGTTAGCTGTCTGCGAGCTGATTTTAAGGGGTAGTGTATAGGCAATTTAAAAAAAAAAATATACTAATAACGTAGTATGTGCGTGTGCGTGTGTAATCATCGCTGCCCGCGCAACCTGTATACGTTATACATTTATTACATTATAAATATGTCAATAAATAATAAATAAATCATATAAATAAAAAATGATAAATTTCATCTAAATTTTATTCAAAAGTGTCATTGAATTGTCCATCGTAGCAATCTATCGTAGAGTCCAATTTGGATTTGAAAAACAGATTTTAATTTATAGATAAATTTTAATGTTTGGATAACAAATATTTAATAATTTTCAATTTCATAAAACAATTTTTAAGATTAAATAAGAAAAATATATTTAAAAAGTAAAATTTCGATTAAACTAAAGTTATTGACAAATTTAAATCAATTTTCAAAATCTTTATAGGATAATCATTTAATCAATTGCTACGATGTAGGTACACACAATAGATCTTTTTTATATGTAAGGTATTACTTTTACCTTTAAAATAATATTAGTCCGAAAGCTTCTTTTTAACTCAAATATAAATTACATTTTACATCTAATTTTATTTTACCGATATGATCGTACAATAGTTATTAAAATAATAGAGCTCACATATTCATTAATTTCAATATCTTCGTGGCCTCGTTAACTTTATTTACTTCATAAAGGTCCTCCACGCCACCATTTTTTTAGTCAAAAACTACTCATTCTAATTCCAACAGTCCGGCTCGATACGTACTCCGATAACAATTTTGAAAACGTATATAATTTTTTTATTACTTGCTGGAGGGGAATGATCGAGCCACATTTTTGATTTTCATATTTTATACTATAATTAAGACCATTTAAAGTTTCCAAAATTTTTAACATAAATATCTAATTAAATAAAAAGATTTTTAAAAAAGAGTTCCTTTGTAAATATTATGAAAAATTCAAATATTTTTTCAAAATTAAAATTGATATACTCATTGCGAAGTTCTGATGAAATTAGAATCGTCTATTTGAGTGAAAAATATAAATTTTTATATAATTTTTTCGTGGTTAGGTGAGATTAGGTTAGACATATGCACACGGGCTTCCCGTATACTTTTGATACTGGTTACTAATACTATAAATCTCCGTACGCCTCACACAAACACAAAATCGTACAAAGAAAGTATAATAAATTGCCTAAATAATACTCCATAAAAACGTGATGTGTGAAAGCCTCTTAAGGTGGTTCGAGTCAGTCAAAAAAATTCGTTTTTAGATCTTTCGGTGTGACAAAATTGCGCGACTTTGACCGATCCGATTTTAATTCTGTAAAAAGCATACTATTTTTTGATATCTTTTCTAGGTTTTAATCGAGGCGTTTTTCAAAATATGAATTTTCGATTTCGGTATGATTAAACAAAATTTCCATATTTTAAAAAGTGTTTACTTGTGTATATCTAAAGCAGAAATTTATATTTTGAAAAACGTATCAATTAAAATCTAGAAAAAATGTCAAAGAATCTTATGCTTTTTACAGAATTAAAATTGGATCAGCCAAAGTCCGTCAATTTTGTCACAGCGAAAGCAACTTTCTGTTTAAAAAGTGATTTAGTATACGGTCTTATTTTCCTTATTTTCACACTTGCAATTCATATTTAACCTAGACAGATATGAATACAAACCCAAGGAGTGTATTTATTAGTTTATTATTAGCTTTATTAACTTCAATGACCTCTCTAACTGCATTAAATTCTGAATTAAAAATGTTATCATGTACGATAAATTGCCTATATAATACTCCTTAGAAAATGACCGACTCGAACCCTCTTAAGAGGATGTCGCACACCACATTTTTAAGGGGTTCTGTATAGGCAATTTTTTAGAAATTTTAAGAAAAATAAAAATTTTAAAATCAAAGAATATTTTAATATTTTTTAAAAGCAATTAAAAAATAGTCCCGTTTCAGTACTATTTTTTATTATGGTGTAATCACAATATTTGTTAAAAAAAAAATACATTTACGCAAAACAAATAAAATGTTTTTTTTAAATGTTTTTAATGTTATAGCACCTGTTATAAAATTTGTAGATGACAACATTTCAGAGATAATCACGTTGGGGTTTTACAGTTTTCTAAATACTAAACTCGTTTTCAAAGGTACAAAATACAATTTTTCCTCCATTTTTAAGACACTGTAACTTTTTTTAAACATATTATTTGAAGTAACGCCGATGAGGTTATCTCCAAAATGTTGTTTTCTATCAGTTTTTTAATAAGTGTTTTAACTCTGAAATTATTTTAAAATGTCATTTCATTTGTTTTGCGTAAATGTATTTTTGTTTTTACCGTTGAAAATCTTAGGAGGACGCCACACCCGTATTTTCTGTCTCCGTCTATCTAATTGGCAATATAGCAAAATTATACAATGCAGAATTGGAATTATGACTTTTTGGTTAACTTTAGAGTTTAAACACATATTATAAAATTTAACGAGAAGAATAATTTCGAGTGAACCACGTTAGGATTTTTGTAAAATATTGTCTGAAAAAAAAGGTATGGCATTTTTAGTTTTTGATATTTTAAATAGCTTTAACTATTTGTCAGACGATTTACAAAAAGCCCTACGAGGTTCATTCAAAATTATTTTTCTCTTTAAATATTGTAATAGGTGTTTATACTGTAAATTTTACCCAAACTCCAAAATTAAAATTCTGCCTAATGTGATTTTAATATTTTACTACATTATCTATTTGATAGACAAAGACAACAAATGTCTTAAGAAAACGTTGTTTCGTACTAGAATTTTTGTGAAATAAAAAAAAGGCTCTATCGGTACTATGCACAAAGCTCAGTACACAATTATCACAAAAAAAAAAAAATTTTAGTTTTGATATAAAAATTAAAACTAATTTTTTTATTGGGCTTCATGATAGAACTTTTTTTTATAATGATTTTGAATAACTAATTATTTAAAAGTAAGAATAAATAGGTACTTTTTGTTTTTCTAAAACATGGATATTATATATATATATTATATATTATCAAAAACGATTCTTTAAGGATGTCAAGGAAATCCAGTTAAGGATTTTTTCAATCAAAATAAATTAACACTGTCCTTTTAAGCAAATGTTCAAGAGAGCAGTACAGATAACAGTACAGCGAAAGATAGTTTTTATATTCTTTTAAAACAAATATCGTGATTACACAATAATAAAAATGAAACTAAAATAGGATTAACTTATAATGTAATTTTAAAACGTATTTACACATTATTAAACTGTTCAATTTTCATTTTACTTAAAATTTACTGAGTATATTACCTATATAGAACTCATTGAAAACCAAACGTACCTACCTCTCAAACACATGTCCTTTCTGCCCTGTACGATAAACTGCCTATATAATACTCCTTATAAAATGGTAATGTTATTATAAAACTAAAATTTTTTTTAATATTATTAAATATTATAATTATTTATATTAGATAAACCAAAATTATTTTATCATCATCAATTTTCCGAATGCAAATTTTAATTCAACTGCAGTGATCTATGATAAAAATTGCATTAAAATTCAAAGGTGGAAAGGTTGGAAATTGCCTATATATTACTCCTTGTATTCAACATTTCTAACTGAAATATGCCGTTATAATTTTTTTAAAATATTAAATTGTTTAAAACAATTAATTTAAAACTATACCTAGTACCTATTAAATATTTTACATTTAACCAGTAAATATAATATATTTTAGAAACATATTGCATGTATATTGTCTCATAAGTATAGATATAAAATATAAATAGTATAGGTGATAAACAAAAATATAGTTATTCTAAAACTGGTAATCTAAATATTAAAAATAAAAAATGTATAAAATAATGATAAAAACGATATATAGGTATTGATAATATTTTAATGTCATATAGGTATTTGATTTTGAATGAAGTAAGAAATATATTGGTTTTACAATGCAGCAGGTACAATATATTTCTGATAAATATATAAAATAATTTAAAAAAAAAATACGTGAAACCTTAGTTGTATAAAAACTAATTTTGCAATTTATTGGTCTATTTTGGGAAAATTGTGAAATGCTGCACTTTGCAGTTCCTGATAAAAATAATTAATTGTTTTCATATTAATTATTTTTATAAAACTGCATAAAATGTACATATCTATCAAAAAAATAATAATAGAAAATTATTATTTTTCTATATCAATCCTTTATATTATGTAGATAAGTACTTATCTTATAATATACTAGTATATAGTTGGTGTATTCAACTTTCAAATACATGCTATATCAATCCGATTATAATATGGATGATACCTGCACAATACAGAATGCACATGCATAATATGGTAAGTTAAAATAGTGCTATCAAAAAATTATATAGAAATAATGAAAACAACAAAAGTTTTTTTTTTAAATATAATCATTAAAATATCATACCTACATATTAATCTATAATATTAATAATTAATATTAATATAGATAATGATTATATTGGTAATATTATATAAAATATGGTAAATTTTTTTTAATAAATCAATGACATCATTAATTATAATTAGGGCTGTGAATTTGTAGGAAAGTGCATTTTTTTTAGTTCATTGTGAAACATAGCTTTCTAAGTACAAAATTTGAATCATGTGACAACAAAGTCATTAATGAAATTTTTATTTTGCATTTTTTTGCATTTTTCGGCGTTTTTAATTTTTTGGGTAATTTTTTTGC
>JAIPRL010006399.1:0-27568 GCA_025469235.1 Pemphigus obesinymphae
TTTGTACAATTTTGATTTTAAGGGGTTGAAATGGGCATTTTAGGTGTAAATTGTTATTGTAATTTGTTTATTCGAGTTTCCCGGGTAACGATTACAATCATTGTATATTATATTATATTATATTATCTATATTATATTTTTTTTTTCACCGAGCCTATAAACAATAAAGTATTAAGAGTTATGTATACTACACCGAAGCTACGCTCAGAACCGTTTTATTAAATGCAACGACTTATCATTGCTTTAAAATTCAATACATCTACCAAGAGTATCCTGACCAGTAGCGAAGTGCATCCACCACTACTGAAACCCGACGAGCGAAATGCTTCCACCCCCAACTGACCGGCTTCTTTTCATAATGATAATACCGAAGACCTTGGATATTACATATAAACATAATTTGATGACCCTAAGAAGCACAATTAAATATTGTATTTTAGAACTAAAAATAGTGATACAAAATTCAGTGCCTCCCCCCAAAAAAAAATAAATTTCTATCTACGTCACTGAATACTGTTATTATTCATCATCAAATAATATATCAATCTATTTAAAGTAAATTTATCAATTAAAACTTAAACGTCTACCCAATCAATATTTTAATATTATATTTTGCAACTATTATTATTTGTACTTAAAGTATTCTTAATTTGCTTATAAATATCTTTAAAAAATGAAGACCGCCTTTTACAGTCAAGTTTTTTTATATTACTGTTAGAAAATTAGGAAAAATGTATAAATTAAAAAACATGTTACGTTGAAAACAATCATTTTGTCTCTCGTTGTTATGCACGATAAATTATAACATTTCTTTCTGGTTATGCATGAAATTTTACAAAAATTATCTGAAAACGTGAAAATTAAGTGCTTGTAAGGCTAAAAATTTCGAAAAATTCAAAATGCAAATTACATATTCTGACAAAGTACCTATTATTAACCAAAATAATGGGAGTGCACAGACCCCACTCCCTCCGTCTACGCTATAAATGCTTATGATTTTTGTATCTGCCAACTAGACGATATTTACACTTCATATATAGTAAAATATATGAGAGTTATATAAATTGTTGGTTTTCGATATTATTTGGACCCCTAGAGAAAATTTGAAAATACGCCACTGTATATGTTACACATAGTGATATTTATATAGAATCTAGAAAAAAAAGCCACAGGAAAAAAAGCCATAGAAAAAAAGCCAAGGAAAAAAAGACAAATTGTTTTAGTTTGGACTTTATACAAATATAACAAAATAATGATAACTAGGTATTTTTCATTGTATTTGTCATTTTAAAAATAAATAATTTTCAATAATCACAGATATAATAATATGGTATAGAGCTTATGGTCAATAACAATCTTTATAATCTTAATTCTCAAATTCTTAATATTAAAAAAAATCTTATGTGTATGGTATGTGCAATTGCTGTTAAAAAATCTGGAATACTTTAGTATAATGAATAATAATCAGAATCCAAAGATAATACAAAATAAATATTCTACAAAATAATAAATATAATGAATTATTACCATAGAATACTAAATGACGATTAACATTTAACACATATTATAAATTATAATATTATAATATTAATATTATCTGTGATAATTGAAAACTATTTATTTATTATACCGTTAATTATAATGTGATTATACCCATTATATTATGATAGATTAATAAAAATGTAATAAAAATACCTAGTGATCATTATTTTGTTATATTATGTATAAAATCCAAACTGAAACAATTTGGTTTTTTTCTACGGCTTTTTTTTCTTTGCTTTCTTTTTTTTTCCTATTACCGTTTAGATAGTTCATATTATATTGTTAATAGGATTCTGCTTCCGGCATTGTTTTTTTTTTTTACTTAAAAGTTTTTCTAGTCACAACAAAATACGTTTTTTTTTTTTTTTAACTTTTAATTAAACATTTTTATTCTACATTAATGCGTTTAAAAATTTCAGATTAATATTGTCTAGCCTTGAATTTTTGTACTAATGTAATATTACATATTTATATGCTTACGTGCGTGTTTACAAAATATGTTCACTAAATAATAGGTATACCTATCTATATATATATATATACCTATAATGGAACGTTTTAACATCTGCCGGTAACCTAAAACATATTATGAGCTCACAGCTCAATTATTGTAGCTAATGCTTTTTTGTATAGGAACTAACAGTCTACGACATGTCGAAAACCATGCTCAAACATGTTCAGATATTGAAAATTTTTGTACAATACTATATAAAACACACTTACCGCCACATACCAACCAGCGGTTTAGTGGTATATATAATGTCGGCGGGATACCAGAAGAATTCCTGGTATAGGGTCGATCATTATCATAGATAATAAAAGAATGGATAGGCCATAAGAGTTTATCACGCAGAAATGAACATTTTAAGATTTTGAGGTTACATAATAGGGTCTCGAAAATATAAAAACATATATTAAATAAAATAATAAATATAATAATATAATTAAATAATAAATTTAAATTTAAAAAATAATCGTATATGCATTCGTATATATATTTTTTATCTACGTTGTGAAATACAATTTATGATAAGACCCCTTGATCTCTTTTCCCCATTCCGGACCGTGACCCCTTGTTTTGCTAATATAGGCATGGCATGGCCTATCTATTATTTTATTGTCTATGATCATTATCGTCTTACTGTTCGATCGATATCTGTAATATAGGGGTAGTATTTTATTTTAGTAAAACACAGTTAAACTAAACATATTTGAAGAAATATATTTTAAACCCCAAAATAATTAACGAATAAATGTAAATATTATTACGGTAATGTTTAGTAAACTGTAATTTATTAATACAAGAATTTGAGATTAAACCATTAATTAATTAATTTGTCTATCCAAAGATATATACTTATTTTGTTATTTGTAACGCTTGTAGGGATTAAAAATATTCCGAAACGCCATAATGACTTTAGGTACAAATCATAAGGTCAAAACTAAAATCTTCTAAATCGATGATTTAAAAAAATAAATACGTTTTCACACCCAAATTTTTAATTTTATAAAAGCATTGGGAAGGACATTGGGCATATTTTTAGTTTGGAATAAGTAACTAACCCGCATCATTATTGAATTAGTTACACACATATCGAGCAGAGATACTCAACTGAGAAAAAGGGGGAATTTATATATTGCGGGAGAATACAGTGACGCGGAAATTGTTTTTTTTTTCTGGTCATTGCTCTCAGAAAACGGAAAACGGATTTCGCAACACCATTAAGGGATAATCACTCCGTGATAAATAAATAGTAAAAAGATCGCATGAAATATAAAAGACTTATAACCTCTGTTATAGAGAATCCAAAGTTCATAAGTCTATAAAAATATTATTAATATTAGAACTTTAGAATATCATCACGAGCTCATAGTAAAAAGTTCTATATCACCGAATTTCGAAAAAGTATTTTTTTATACCCAATTATTAATCTTTGTGTGAACTATATTTTGAAATCGGAATGAACTAATTCGAATCATTGTTCAATGAGTTACAGTGAATCAAAATGTTCTAAATCAATATTATGGTATGTATGAAAGGAATTTAAAAATGCTCTTCTGAATAATTTTAAAATATCGAGATAAAATACCATTTAAATCTAAGTCCACGAAATGATACTTTGAAGTTTAAAGAAGTTAATATAAGTATAGTTTTCCTCATACCAATTCATCAAGTAAATTTAAAAAATATAAACAGTGTGAATACTGCAGAAAATTGTCATCAACTCGTTATAAATTATTTAGAGTGGGTCCCTATCGTGGACAACATTCGGTGTCCCGGGATATCTCTAGGACAAATTCATAGTAAATACATCTAATAATATAAATATAAATATGCGTACTTTATTCCTCTTTAGAACGTTTTTAAGGCATCCTTTGTCATAACTACAATTAAATAATGGTATTATCTCACACTATCTTTTAATGCTTCAAATTTAAAACAAATATCAGTATCGTACGTTATATTTATTATTACTTAATTCGTTAAATTCATATCACTTGTTTCACATACAAAATGAGTTAAAATATTAGTCCTGTACCTAATAACTGAAGTACGTATTTTCTAGATAAAATAAATAGGTACCTATATATTATAAAAAATAATATATACCGAGAGTATTTAAAAAAAAAAATTATTAGTAACAACTAGTTTCCATCGTAAGTCGTCATCAGTTTACAAATGAATAATAAAAAACAAAAAACTATGAAAATGAATAAACATGATACATAGAATATACCACTAATAATAAGAAACAAATTATTAAACGATGACTATTGTAACATAGAAATATTAACATAGTTGTCAGAAAATTTTATATCGTATAATATTTGTATTGGTAAATATCATTATCTTTAAAATCTGTTTCTATATTTTTAATAAAATTAAAATTATTATGTTTTAATTCATTATAAATGAAAAATTCTTCTAAAACAGAAATAAGGTACACATGTTTTGATTAGATATTTAATATTATTAAATATTTTTCTATATTGAAATGTAATGATAACATTCTAAGATGTGTTTAGCAAAATTAGATTTAGAAAATGTATTTCATTTTATTTCTGAAGTATTTTATTTGTATTGAATTTTGAAACTTCTACTAGTTTTTCCAGTATAAAATTTATTGCAGTTACTTTAGCTACATATCTAATTTGCAGCTAATATAATTATTGGATTTATAATATATAATAGGACTATATAATTTTACTTTAACTATATGTTTGTGAATATTAAAATTATTTTAAATTCCTATATCGCAAATTATATTAAATAATTTAATTTGAATTATTTTTCATAGGTAGATTTGTGTAAAGCTGTGGTGGCCAAACTAAGAAACGCGGGCCACATCCGGCCCGCTGTCAAATGTTATTCAGCCCGAAGAAGTTTTTTGGATTATAATGTGTTTCTTCTTTTCATCGGACAACATAGTGTATTATTATTTTTAATTTTAATGTAAAGATAAATCATTAAATTCGAAAAACTATAATGAGTAAAATTCGGAATAATATTATCAAAAATAAATTGGCATCCATGATAACTTAATGTGTTATTTTACCAAAATAAAAATTTTCCTCTGTAAAAGGTAGATTTCCTTTACGCGTATGAAAACTATTGGTAAAATAAAAAAATTACCTCCTTAACAAGTTGACTGCCGAACTAATTTTTAATAAATGCTATCTGACGCCTTAAGTACCAAAATTCAGTACATTTGCCTTTACGTCTAATGAAATCATTTTGTATCTTGGTACAATATTAACTTTGTTGATTTTATCTATAAAATCACATGTATTTTCTTTGTTGAGAAATCTTTAAGTAATTCGTTTACATTTAATAAATTATTAAAAATATTTAGCTAAATGATATGATGGGGTAGTTCTAAAATGTATAAAAAGTCGAATAGGATGTAATTATGTAATTTAATAACCAGATGTAACCAGTGCTCGAATTGGAAAAATAGAAGAAGGAGTACTATCGGGTAGAGGTACTATATTCAATAAATAGTTATATACTATATAACTGGTATACTGTAAAAAACAATTAGCAAGGGTACTCTCAAAATATTATAAAATAGTAGAGGAGCTCCGTCCCCCCATGCACCCCTCCACCACATTTCGAGCACTGTATGTAACTATGGAGCAGTTCTATTGAGCTATAGAGCATACATATTGCTTTTTAATAACAATTCTTTTTGATCATGAGGAATTGTTTGGATAGAGTTTTTGATTAATTAATTAATTTGTTTATTTAATTTCCTGAGGGTTTTTATTTCGTTTACCGTGTACTCTTAGAGAAATTATGTGGATGTCCTTATAAGCAGACCGATCGATCATATTAGGTATAGTAAATTCTTGGGGTCGAAATTGTTTGCCAATTACCCATTGTCGTTCATATAATGTATTTATTGTCCATCGACTAATATATACGTTGATATAGGTCTATTTTCTAAATACCTATTTCAGATTTTCTATAATTGAATAAAAAATGAAATCTGAATATTAAAAAAAAAAAATGGAAAGTGTACCTATATACAACGTGTATCTATATATATATATATATAGGTAGTATCTATATAGGTAGTATCGATATAATATTATATACTACTTTAAAAAATCATATATTTTGGAACTAGATAATATACAGCGGTTATTAAATGACGGATCCGGACAGTGGTGCATCTAGGATTTATTTTAGGGAAGAGGAGCCAATATTTTTCATAATCATTTTATAAGCACAATATTTAACATAAAACTATATTATAGATTTACTCATATTAATACAACTACGAATATATAAGTGTGACACTGAACTCGGATCCATATTATACACGTTGTATTGTTGCAGATCGTGAACAATCATTTTAATAAATCCGATCATGCGTAAATAAATGCATAATATTTAAAAACCCGGACAAGTAGGAGGTGGAAACACTTCGCTCAACGGATAGGGTATCATGGTAGTGGATATATTAAATATAAAAACAGTAATAAATAATTTTTTTCGATAAAACGATTGCGACTGAAGCATCGGTATAATGTACTTATACTTAACTAGGTAATTATTACTATATCACAGCAAAAAAAAAAAAAAAAAAACAATTCAACAAAATAACGTAGGTAGGTACATATTATATTAGATCCATTTTTTTTTTTTATGGAATTATGAAAACATTTTATACCAAAATAATAAATGCAGTCAAAAAAATCTTAATAGCTATAAAAAAAATCCTGACTAATGAGTACTTATTTAATTATTTGAATATATGTAAACGAGGGATGTTCAAAAAGTATTATATTATAATTATTATTATTGTTATTATTATTATTATTATTATTATTATTATTATTATTATTATTGAATAACGTACATTTTCATGTCTTAAAACCGAAAATGACCTCTTTTAGGACTTAAAAATCTCATAATCTATAATTACTATAAATAGCCCAAAATTAAATAAAGAAGCTTAAAGAAATAAATACTAAAATATCCATATAATTGTAAACAACTGATCTATATCTCAAAATAATTGAGAACCTGAGCCGTCCGAAGAAATATTTAATAAAATTCCGACGAATACTTCAAAATGTAAATATGTAAAAAAAAAATGTATAATTTTCCGACTAAATGCCGAAACACTCCTTCAAAACATAAATAAGCATATCAACTTTCGGTTTTTGCCGATTGATTTTCAGGAATCTCCCTTGGGACGGTCCCGTTGAGAACCACTGTTTTAGTACTGTTTTATCCGCCGATAAATAATGGTTTTAACGTATCAGAACTTCTAAGACTAAAACTTCCCCTGTACACGAGTAAAATATTCCTAACGCACCGGTCAAGAGCTGACTATTCCGGACGATTTGGATTTCAAGCGATCAAAATATGATCAATATGAATACGACTATTGTATCATATACCTACCATAGATATATAAAACAACTAGATGACCGACTATACCCTATACCACGTAATGTACGAGATTGAAGCTCGGCCGCCATTTGCAAAGCTGGCAATGTTTACATAATTATCATGATAACATATTATATTGATAATAATTAAACCACAGAATAAGATAACAATAATTTTATTCTGTTATTGATCTTAACTTACCTACATTTTCATTTTGATATAAATTAGAAACGTACTTAGCTTATGTCATTATTATGAGTATAAATAAATAAATGTACAATTTAAAATTTGTGTAACATTTAATTATTCAGTGCTTAAAGTACAGCGGATAGAGTCCTATTTATTGTTAACATTTTTCCTGTGTAACTCATAAAATCTATAGAAAATATATGAAGTAAATATATAAATAATAAATATAAGTATTGAGAATAATAATTACAAATCACTTGTCTCTATATTTACACAAAACATATATTGTCTACATTGTTTATGAATATTGGTACTAATTGTATATAATAACAATTTATAAAATATAACTTAATATTATAATAAAATGTATTGCATTTTTTCATTAAATTCATTTAATGAAATAACTAAAAATCTATCTTAAAAATACAATATAAATGAAATAAATAAATAATATTAAACTAATATGTTAGTATTAAAATACAATGAATATAATATCATATTATCATATCATCATGTCATATTATATACTCGTAAAATTAAATAGTCGAAAAATTTGCTATTGGTTTGAGAATAATATTTTTTTAGTAAGTTTGTGGCGTTTGCTGTGTGGATTTAAAATATTAGTAGAAAACATTTTACCATAGGATTTTAGACGGATTGAAAGAAATTTGTTTGTAATTAAGGTAATAAGTACTATTTTATGTGGTCTTTCTAATACTGAAATGTTTTCACAACATAAATCCAGGAAAGTAGATTGATCTAACACAAATTTATCGATGACTTGACGTAAAATTATTTTACACATTGAAGTTTAAATAAAAATTTATATTTTATGATATGAATATGGCACGGTGCTAAGCAGTAATGGGTGCACATTGTGGGTGTTGGAAATAAATCCCGGAATAATAATCCCCAAAGCTTTAATTTTTAAGGTAAAATAATACTTCAGATAGGTTATATAAAACTAACATATATTATTTATTAGCATCAAATACATTAAATTAAATACAATTAACAACATTAAATTAACATCATTGTAAAACCACTAACTCAAAATAAGTACATCTGAAGTTACAATTTTCTTTATTGTATAGTATAAAATAGTAATATGTACTTACTTTTAAAAAATACAACGAACATTTAATTTGAGTCGGTGTTTTTTCTGACGGTAGGTATATAATATGATAACCAACAATCAACACTACCACAGTAACGGTTACAAAGATATATTATTATGTGTTATCAAAAATTTTAGACAAATCATAGTTACCCCACAATATTAAAAATGTTGCCCCATTTTACGGTATCGAAATGGTTAAAAATTTAAATGGCCATTCTCATTTTTGATACCAGATTCACACGGATACATTATTAAATGATGGTCCTAAATCCAAAATTGACCTAGTCACAGCCGTTTCAAATGTTTGGGGATTCCTGCAGTTAATTTTCGGAGATTATTATGTCGATTAGGTACCGTTGCAAATGGCCGCCTTGCTTCAGTGATAACGTCGAGTCGGCTGTTTTAATTGTTTTATACGTCGTATAATAATTATGTAAGACGTCCGCTATAAATATAACATAGTTTCGATCGATGATATATCCAGTTGAGAATGTGAAATGTATATTTCTGTGGGAACGGACAAACGCGTGTTTCGTAAAAACGCGTTTCCCGGAATCGTGGAGTCACACACCCGGTGAAAAAAATCCAATTTATTTATACCTTTTTTCGTGGGATCGTCGATATTTTTCTGCGAAAAGAAACTACGGGCCCATCGTCTTTGAGACCGGCCGGCGCGCATCACGAGCGAAACAACAATGAAATTGACGTAGGAACACGTCCCTGCAGACAGCGGACGACCAACCTTGGTCCCGACGACACCGAGGGCAATCGGCGGATGTCACCGGTTTGATAGCGGTCGTACGAGGGTGGATGCGGTGTAGTGTCCCCCCTCAATAAACGAATATTATAATATATATATATATATATACTATATATGGTACGCGGAGGAATGCGCACACGACGTTATAATATCTCGTGAGTGATATTGTATTTTGTCGAGTCTCACGCGTCACGCCCGACCACATGAGTCACGGAACGGCACACGCGCCGGCGGCTAATGAACGGACCGGAGGAGAAACCCACGGGCAGCAACGCTATATTATTATATAGGTACCTACGTGTTATTGTTGTCGTTTACCTGCAAGTGGCCCGCGGTACCGGCCAAGAACCACGGTCGTGGTGGGCTACGGGCCGCGAGTGGGGCGGTTCAGTGGATTACCTCGTCCTCGGCGGCAGACGCGCGGCCCGTCACACGCACGCCGCCGCCACAGTGACAGGACGGACGCCGCGCGACACCCGCTCCGCACGCTCGTTACGCCTCGCGATCCGCACGAACAATGTCCGCCGGCACGCTGCTCGCCGTTTGTTGCACGCTGTTCGTCGTCACCGGCACGGCCGCCGATCACCACCGACGGACCGACGGTCGGGTGCACAACTATCGTGCGATCGTCGACGAGAACGTCAACGGCCATCGGTACTACGCGACCACCCACGCCAGTATCAGATCTTGCTGCGGCGGAACCACCACCGCGGCGACGGCCGACATCAGAGATCCGCGAGAAGTAAATATATTACCTATGTTTTTTTTTTCTTCCACGCCCCGTAAATTTTCGACCGGAAATACCGTGACAAAGTGGGACTTTCAGCGTCCGAATTTCCTCCCGTCCAGGTTTCATTTGAACGAAAAAATTGTACATAGGTACTTTCCCAGTTTAAAACAAATCTGTTTATTTTTCGTCCCTTTTAATCTGCTTCCCATACGTATACAATGACGAATTCCCGAGACTGTTTCCCCCGATTGCAGTTTATGCTTAGCAATGTGCACACTTACAATCATTCCCACACAAAATTCACCCAGAGGAATTAATGCGGTCGAGTTACCTCGGATATTATTTTTATTGCATACATTGTGTGTATTATACGACGACGTCACCGCGAACAAACGCAACGAACGGACTTACTGTCATATTATTGCATTGACATATATATTATCGAATCTATAAAATTATCACACATGCGTACGCGATGGGTAGGAGAATCTGTTAATCATACGCATTTTTCACCTTGGAGACTCTCTCCTATATTAATCGTATTCACTACAGTACCTATCGAGAAATCGAATCGTGTTCGAAATTAACAATGTCGGATGTTTAATCGACTACACTGTGATGGAAAACTGAAATTATTAAACGAAAATGTCATTCAAGTATATTATGTCGTTCAGTTTTGTGAACGATATCGAGTGAATCCCGGACTGTTTGAAAAATACATATATTCGTTCATCTAAACAGACAATCGGAAAAGAAACACAGCAATATATAGCTGACGTAACAAATATAAAAATATTTATATTTATATTTTATTTTGTAGAACAATGTACACCAGCTATATATATTACAATATATATATACATACTACTCTATGTTCAACAGAAACTAGAATAAAAATCGCACGAATGACGAATTAGGTAATCGAAGATATTTAATTATCTACGAGTTAAACATTAAGAAAATGATCGACTGTAAACAAAAGATCATGATAATTACGAGATAAAAATATTTATTTCACTATCTGAAGTACTATTAAAATAGTGTACCGTAAATATAATTTGGCACAAATGATAAATAGACCAAAAATATATAGTTGGGTATGTCATTTATAAATTGCAATGTACGTAATACAATATCGTATTAATCATTATTTCTAAATTTCAAAAATATTTTTTTGTTGACAACAATAAAAATTGTTCGACTAAAAAACATATATACCTACGTAATATTGCAAAATAAATAGTAATAGATACTACGTCTAATATAATATATAATATTTTAATTATATCTATTCTTGTATAATCAAAATGTTTTTGATTATATCTATTCTTATATAATCAAAATGTTGACAATCATATTTAGTTTATTTTGACAGATGTAAGTGTAATCCATATGCGTTCACCAAATACCTTTTTTTGTAGTCCATTTGCGCCCTAAATCATAGTCCATATGCGCTCGAATTATTTTTAATGAAAATCCATTAAAACTGTACAACGTTGCCAATCTGTATGTTGAAACACGGTGTAATACGATTGCGAACTTATATAATCACACTAACAGCTAAGTGTATTTCAAAATATATTATGTTTTGTAGAACTTTCATAAGTACCAATGTGAACAATATTAACCATGTGTAATAATATAAGGCATTTATAAAAGTTAAAATGTCATTCATTTAAGAGAACGCTATACCCGCCATATTCTATCTCCGTTTATCTAATTGGCAATATAGCAAAGTATATACAACGCAGAATTGAAATTATGGCTGTGTGGTTAACTTAAGCGCTTAAACACCTATTATCAAATTTAACCATAAGAATATTATCTGAAAAAAAGTTACAGCATTTTGAGTTTTTGATATTTTCAAATAGTTTTAACTTTTTTATCAGACGATATTTTACAAAAAGCCCATGAGGTTCATTCAAAAATATTTCTCCCTTTAAATTTTGTAATACCTAGATGTTTATACTCTAAATTTAATCTAAACGCTAAAATTTCAATGCTGCGTAGTGTGATTTTTCTATCTTATCTGTTAGATATAAGACAGAAACAACAAATACGGGTATAGCGTCCTCTTAACATAATTGATATGAATTTAAAATTAATTTTAATTTTAAAAATTATAACTACAATTATTTCTAAATAATAACCGAAATACGTTTAAGTATTTAGTAGTGATTTTCTTAGATCTAATTATGAAGCCTAGGGCAACTAAAAACTGTAGATCATTTGTATTTTTATTTTTAAAACCATAAAAAACTGAGATGTTGAATAAAAAGGGTTGTATTATTATTTTTTTCTTTAAAGAACCTTCACTGAACGCAGATCTCCCTTAAGTGTTGTCTGTTGGGAGCCTAGGGAAATATGCTACCATTAACTCCTCTAGTCAGATGGCTTTGTCTGTGTAACTGTTCATGTTTCATGAAAATATTATATATTACTTATATTTTATAATTTTTTTTAAAAAATATCGATACAAAATTATTCTATAGATAATAAATCAAAAATTGCAATGGTATTTAAGAATTTATTAACTTTTAAGTATTTGTTCTATAACAATTTTTTAATGAAGGACAATTTTAATTATTAACATTGATCAAATCACTTCATATTGTGTAATCAATTATGTAGTTTAATATTCAGATAACTTAAAAGTCTGTATTTATAAACAAACAAACAAACAAATTATTATTCAGAGAAGCATGTGAAGGTTCATTTTGTAACAATGGAAATTTTGGTCACGTACATTATCACCTATTATACTTACGGTATAAGTTAATAATATATTATTTAATTTTGACGACAACACTACAGCAAAGTTTTTGACTGTAAATTAATAATCTAGACGAGGATTGAGATAACGACATTATACTTCCTCAAACTTGAACTTATTAATCGGAATATTATACATTGCATATTATTAAAGACCAAATGTACATGATTTAAAAATTTAAGAGTATACGATGCTTTTTTATAAATAAAAGTTGTAATAAAATTAGTTTTTATTAGAAATGTGACATAAATAAACGTTTTAAATAGGTAGATGCTTAATTTAATCGTTTTTAATATAAATTACATAAGTACTTTAGTATAAGTACTTTTAGCAAATTTAACTGTATATAAACTATATTACGAAAAAATAATCCACTTTTAATCATTTTTTTCTTACACATTTATGGAAAAAAAAAATCGAAAAATTACCTCCATAATGTTGGTTCTGTTCAAATGTTCTACCGGGAAATGGGTACACAAGTACCGATCGGATCAAGTATTCCATACGACAATTTTCTCATAGAAGAATACAAATAAAATAAAATAAGCAACATTGTAAAACCACTATAATAGCTCCTCGCTCGGATTACAGAATCTAAAAATAATTACGTACCTATTATACTTTATACATATTACATTATAATTACATATTAGTTATTACATAATATATTATAGGCCGTACAGGTATAACTTATTCAATAAGTAGAAAGTACTTAAAAGAAAAAATTGCATCCCAGAAAAAAATTTCAAAATATATATGCGTATAACATGCCGTTATGTAAAAAATATTATCAAACTCTCAAATATATATCATGTAGGTACATATTTTGTGCAAAATAAAATGTAGTTCATGCGTCGTTCATCGTCGATAAATCGAACAGTATAAACTACAGTACCAACTGTTAAAAAAACATACAAATCCGGTCTTTACCTACACAAAATCAGGAAAATTCATATATATATATCTACTGCGTAATAACTAGTCGAGATGTAAATTAAATATATGGATATGCGCTTTTTTAGAAAACCACAATACGTCTCGATAAACCACATGGCAAATATTAATATTCACTATGTGCCAAGGAAAAAACTACGTTTTTTCCATTCTTCAATTCTTCACAGATTAAACAACTCGTAAACACATCGTTTAAGTTACTTGATGTATAAATAAATCACTTCGTTATGGTGTAATATTGCAGTATAAATAATGTTGAAATTATACTGACATGGTGACATGAAAAGTTCATTGTAAATTTACAAAGACCCATTAAATACTACAAGGGAGCTAATGACTAACGATAACTAGGTAAACGTTTAACTCCAATATTGTATACGGATTACAGTAATTTTTCCTTATCAAATGCCAACAATTTTACTTCATGACTCACGTACCTACATAACCTCTCAGAATATATTGGTTAAAGTTACCCTAGACGATATATTGCGCCATCGAAGTTTTCGTTATGAAAATTGATATACTTAAATGATCCTTTCATATTTTAATTCAATAGGTATTTATTAAGGAGATTTATTAATATTACTCAATATTCAACAAATATAGAATATGAGGTCTGTTATAACGACTTGGCTATTTTAAAGTAGTTTTAGATAAATAAAAAGAAAATAATAACCAGAGATAATTAATTTCGGTTTAAATTGTTTCAAAACTAAAAATTATATTTTAATATCTTTGACTCATGTATATCGATTCAATGAGGCATATACCTACCTTTATCTATATTTGTAATCAAAATACCAGAGATTGTAAAATATTTTTACACTCGCATATTATGTCAACACTAAATACATTAGGTAAACTACTAATTGATTACAAAATGTCTCGAATGGAGATTATTTTACATACATAATGAATTAATCATACGAGTACATACAATTATAAAACTAAATTTCAATTAGTTAAAACTTGAAAACCTTATTTTTCAATAGTACAGTTTTGACAATATTTTTATTTTTTTAATTAAAATATTTAATATTTATGCGATTATATTTGTAACTTCACCTATTAACAAGTAGATACATTTCAGTTTTGTATTTCAAAATGATTAAAAATACCTTAAGTAAAGGCTATTATCTATACGTTTAAGACTTAAGGTTTATACATTTAACTTTTAAAATGTATAATTTTTATTTATATATTATAAAATTAATTTTAAAAATAAGTACCTACATATATTAAATTCTGAATTGAATCAAATTTTCATGGATTTAAGTACTGTATTATATTTTGTTTTTTATACGGGTATTTAAATATATTTTTTTTTTTGTGAAAAATATAAACATAAACTCTTAAATTACTAACTAACTAACAAATACTTAACTTATTACTCACTTAACCAACTAATAACTGAAATAAGCATAAATTAATTATATAAACCATAAACTATAAAATAAACATATAAAAAATGACTGCGGTAACATAGAACTTTGGTCTTTGAGAGTAACAAAAATAGTAATTATAAAATAAAACAAAACATATTTTTCATCTCTAAAGGCGTACTTCTAGGCTACATAGCCATCTCTTGTGTCTCATTATCGCCTTTTTGGAGCCCTTCTATTCCTCTTTCATATTTCGTTAAGGAGCATACCTCAGCAATGTGTTACGGGTGTAATGGGTATTTCCATAAAAGAAATACAATATTGAATTATTTAAAATTTACACAAACATTCAATATGAATTTTTGAGTTATGAATATTTATTTTAAATAAAAATACGCTTGGAAATTTTTAGATATACATTTTTATAACTATATAATGTAAATTAAAAAATCCAAACTACAAGAAACACACTTAAATAAGTTAAAGGTAATAGCGGAAATTAGATTCGCTAAGCGATAATAACGATAATAATTATTTTAGTGTGTTTTTTTATAGTTTGGGTTTTTTTTAATTACATTAGAAAAATATCAATGTATAAAATAATAATTGTACGTACATGTTAATTACTCAATAGTATTTATAAGCTTATATGAAAACCTAACACTTCAAAATACCATAAATATAATTTCAAAATATCAAATATGGGACATTATATAATAATATTATGTTTTTTATTATTATTAATTTATCATTAATATTTAATATAGGCTATAGTGCTATAGATACACAAATAAAAATATACACTACTATTCCTACCTACCTATTTTACCCACCAAACAAATTCGAGATTCAAGCCCATAATTATAAAATATTAAACTTAATTATTTTTATACATAATATTTACCGTAATAATTGTTCATAATTTGAAAAATAATAATCAGTAAATTAATAATAATAGCTTATGATTTAGGCTAGAGTGTATTCTAACGCAAGTGATATAAATTAGAACGACAAGTAAAATATTAAATAATCATATTGCCCTTGCTGCATTCTCTTTGCAGGAAGAGGATTTTTGAGGTCATACAAAGTTAGTTCCCTATCCCTCACTATAATATACCTACTGATTTTATAACAATTGTGTAGTAATGTGAGCAAATGAACTTTAATAAGTATTTTGTGTGTTCATTTTGCATTCCGATCTCAAAAAAAAAATATAATAATAATAATATTTACAATTTAATTTCGTATTTTCATGACATCGTGACTCATATGACGTAGGTAACACATGTATTTTAATATTTTACACAATATTATGACCTTCATGAAATAACAGAATGCAGAAAAAACTTCAATGTTTTGTTACCTACTTAATGAGATATTGTTCTACTGTTCGGGTATATATATATATATATATAGTTTTTATATAAACTAATAAAAATAATAGTATAAGTATAATTTGTATACTTATTACTCGTACATCATCATTAACTATTGTCTCTTTTAATATAAAATTCTCAATTTAATTTTAGACAACAGAATGCAAAATTATTATATAAAACCAACATTAAAATATCAAATTTGATACGTCATACATGTATATTATTTTATATTAAATCAAACATGGAAATCAACAATTACCTATTAAGAGGATGTCAGCGCAAACAATTTTCAATGAAAAACTCATGTTAGCGTTTCCCATATTTAACAACTTACAATCATCTTAGAAATATGAAACGAAAAACAAATTATAGATAACAACATTATCTAGCGTTTTACGGAGCTTTTTTACAATATTTAAATTTTTTTAAGAGTTATAGTTATTAAAAAAGAAAATCAAAAATGTTGAGTTTTTAACAATTCATAAAACATGTTTAAATACATATATTAAAAAACGGTTCTGTAGGGCACTAGATAATTTTGTTTTTTATCATTTGTTTTTTTGTTTCATGTTTCTAAGATATTTGTAAGTTGTTATAAATGAGAAATTGCAAAAGTAATATTTTCAATGAAATTGTATTAATTCATAAAAAAAACCATAATAAAAAATGATATAATAAAGGGACCAATTATTAGTCATTTTATCAATGCATATAAACGTTTATCAATTGTTAGATTTTTATTTTTCTTAACAATTTCTAAAAATATAGAACCTTTTAAAAATATCTGCGTTGACATCGCGCTCTTAAGAGGATGCCACACACTCGATTTTAAGGCATTTTGTATAGGCAATTTGTAATCAATTTTAAGAAAAATGAAAATCAAACAAATTAAAAAAATTAAATATATTTTAAAAGTCATTGAAAAATAGACCTGTGTCAGTACCATTTTAAATTGTCGTATAATCACGATATTTGTTTAAAAAAAACATGTTTAAGAATTTTTCATTTTAATCAATTTGAGCATATTGTAGAAAGGTGATATAAATAATAAATTATAAAAAATAAAATATCTGGATACTAATGGAACTGATTTTTGGTATATGCATTTTTACACGTTTTATAAGCTGTTAAAATTTTTTTATAAAACGATATTTACAGTTCATAAAACGTGTAAAAATGCATATCTCAAAAATCAGCGCTATCAATCGCTAGATGTTGTTGTTATAGCAATAACTGGTTTTTTTGTTTTGTATTTCTAGCATGTTTGTAAGTTGATAAAAATGAAAAATGCAAATGCAAGTATTTCATTGAAAAATTGTCGATATGGGGTCCTCTTAATTTATTAAGTAATTTTATTAAAAAAATAGTGTTTAAATGTATATTGTTGAAATTAAATAATTATTTACATGCTATTTTAAGAAAATATATATAATTTTCATAATAAAATTGTTGAAAAATCGGAACAATCAATGGTGAACTCGAAATTTTGATACGATCGTTAATAATCAGGGTTATAAAATAATATATTTCGTGTGTGTGTGCCTAGTGAATTGTAAGTCGATTTCCATTTGTTATTTTTGAAATTTTGTAATTATTATGTATCTAACCTATACACTTTTCAGTAGCAAAAATAAACATGAATATTCATTAGCTATATGACTTTTTAGATTCTGATGAAATTCTGATATTTTTGATGAAACTAGTAGTTTTACAGTGACGTTTTTTTTTTTTTTTTTGGTAGAAAAATCTTTTTGGTCAAAAGACTTGATCGGTGATCTAATCCAAGAGTTTCCAAACTATACGGCCCGCGGGCCACATCTTGTGAACAAGTTTTAACTGGCCCCAATGGACGATAAAATGTCTAAAAATATATTATGTAATATCTCACTACAGTATGGTTAGTTTTAAATTTTTTTTGAAATTAATAGAAACAGTTTACCTAGATATACCATAATTTACAACAGTGCGATGGCTCATCCAGGTTTTTTTCATTATATTTCAGTAAAATTAAAAACAATTTGGGTTTATGTACTTTTTGCCCACACAGTACATTTAATTTTTGATATGGCCCTCGAATAAAAAACTTTGGAGACCCTTGATCTAATTCATACAGGCTTGCACAGGATTGATTGTGTCAGATGTAGTGGAAATTCTAACTGGTTCTATAATAAGTACCTACCTAGCAAGTGGCTCATTTATTTATTTTATCACAATGTGGCATAAATATAGACAGGAGCAAAACTTTTAGTTTTAAGCTTAAAAATTTACCTCCAAAATTGATGTTCATTTTTTTGTAGATTTTGGAAAGTCGATGGAAGGAATATGAGAAAATCTTGAATATTGTGATTTTTTTTTTTTTTTGATAAAAGAATTTAATATGTAAAATGTTTTAAAATCAATTTAAGCATTTATTTAAGCTCATTTAATATATCCACTACATATAAATCAAGAATGAATTTTAGGTGCAGCAAAAGCACAATTTACTTTACTCTTGCGCACGCTTATAATATTATACATACGTTTATAAATGGCCCTATATATGATAACATAACCTGGAAGGTAAAAAAACAAGTTATTTCTATATAATTCCGAAAATAAGATGTTTAAAAATTTGAATTTTTCACACATTATGAATTTTATTTTACACATTATAATATATTATGTTATACATTTTTAAAAAATATTATATAATTTTTATTACCAGAAGTA
The DNA here is from genome assembly GCA_025469235.1 of Pemphigus obesinymphae. NCBI lineage: Eukaryota > Metazoa > Arthropoda > Insecta > Hemiptera > Aphididae > Pemphigus > Pemphigus obesinymphae. The sequence continues at coordinate 19,444 of JAIPRL010006399.1, forward strand.
ATTGCTTCTAAATTTAACATGATATCCACCAGTATCCTATTCAAGAGTGAATTGCTCCATCCTCTACTAACCGGATATTTTATAGATCAAATTAAAAAGAGCCAGAAAAAAATTATCTTCCTTATGGAAAAAATCCTGAAAACGTGCTGCATTTCGCTGCTAAGTATTTTCTTAAATTAAATGTACATACATATCGATGATTGAATCACCTAAAATACTATATTATATTATTATAATTATATTATTCGTTATTATTGTATATCATATTTAATTTTTATGATGTTCATAATAATATAGTTGAATTTTTAAATTTTTAAATTAAACGCTAATATACCTTTAAAAAAAAAAATATTTATTTTTGGTTTTTTAGATTCCACTCAATGTTATATTGGAACTGAACCAAGTAAAAAATGTTACAGATCTATTCACTAAGTTCATGCCGGACGTAGATTTGCACGATGCTCAAAAACTTGTGGCCACAACAGGTTTTCAAGGTAAATCAATTGGCTAATTGAATAAGTAAAAATCCATACATACAAAAAAATCGATAAAATGTGTACTAATATTATTTTACTATTAACGTGTAATGGATTTAGTTGAGAATTTAACAATACATTTTGTAATAGATAACATACCTATCATATACTAATGATAATTAATATAATTTAAACAATACATCATGTTTAAAGCCAAAATGTCATTAAACCAGCTTGACTACTTTGTTAAATTACAGTTAGTAAAAAGAATGTAATAACTAATGATAATTAAATGAAAACTTATAACTATAACTTATGTGTGTATATTATTAAGTATAGATAATATGTTTATGTAAACGAAATAACGTTAGGTACTAGCGTACTAGTTAGATACTAATACATTAAATTAATTGAAAATTAAATTGATTTTGTATATTTTAAATTGCGATTAAATTTGTATTCGTTCCCGAAATGTTATTAAATCATTTTTTTTAACAAAACGCAGGCAATCATTATGTGTGAATCAAATAGTAATAAAATGTTGTTTTTGTTTCAGGTCGTTCGGCGTTAAACCTCGAACGAAGTATGTAATACAAAGTCAAATTATACCAAAAATAATATTATGTATACTTTAAATTTAAATAAAATGTAATTTGTATGTATAGAATCAGCCTTGATGCCTAAACCAGCAGGTTGCTCAATTGAAAGTCAAACAATCAGCCTAAAAGATAGCGACGATCCAAGTTTATATTATTATCCCCCATGCACCCGAGTGAACCGATGTGGAGGGTGCTGTGCTCATGACTTGTTAGCCTGTCAGCCCACTAAATTCGAAACGCTAAATTACGAAGTATATAATATAAAAAATTTAAAACTTAAAGTTTAATAATTTAATAATATACGTTTTTTTTTGTCATATTATTTTTGGTTTTTGTAGGTAATGGTGTCTCAGTATAATGGAGAGGGAAAATTAGAATTCAAAGGCAGAAAAGCAGTAACAATAGTGCAACATTCAAAATGCAAGTGTGATTGTATTATTAAAGAAGAAGTAAGATAAGCAAAATTTTTTTTTAAATCATCGATGAAACGATATTATAATTCCTTTTGCAGGATTGTAGCCAATTGCAATCATATAATCCTGATGAATGCCGTTGTGTGTGTAACAATGAAGAAGATCGTGAAAAGTGCAATGAAGAATACAATATAAAGCTATGGAATCCGACGACGTGCACATGTCAATGTCGTGATGTACAGGAATGTACCGAAGGTTTCGGATTTGACTATAATTCTTGCCGGTATTTATATAAGCAATAATTTTCAATCTGTCTTTGCCCAATACAATCATATTATACATTTCAGATGTGAAGCTTTGAGGATAAGAACCAAAAATATAATTTTAAATAAAAACAGTTATGCATTAGATGGACAGTGAACTATGATAAATCCACTGAGAAGAAAGAATCATTTATTATGTACATTATAGAATTATGATTTTTCAATTGAATGTATTTTTTTTTAATTATTATTTATTTTATATGCACTCAAAATGTGTACGATACTCATTGTCGAAACTGTTTTTTTTTTTATTATTATTAGTATTCCTATGTTGTTCAATCAAGAATTGACAATATTTTTTTTGTTTAAATAAAAAAAGACTGTTGACATTTGTTTACCTATTAGCATAACACTGAACACTAGTTTTGACATTTATCAATTTTATGTTAACATATTGCTATAAAATAATTATACATATATCACAGTGCTTGGAAAGTTCCTTTCCTCGTTCCTAAAAACAGGAACATTTTTCGTTCCTTAATAATTTTAAAATGTTTAAAAATATGCAGAAACAAAAGAAAATTATTTATAATAAAAATCAAACATACTTTTAAATACCACCTTGTTTTATTTCATTTTTTTAATTAAAAAAAGTCATGGAAGTTGGTATCTACTATCTAGTCAAAACATTTTAGATTCTGAGATTAGCTAAGAATGTATTGATTTAACAATAATGTATGTTGGAGTAAAAAAATTTTTTGAAACTAGTTATTAAACCAGTAGATTCTATTAACTAGAATCTAGTTGATTCTTTAAATAAGTCATTTTTGGAATTTTCAAATTATTTTCTCAAGCATATAACAGAAAATTACCAAAAATTACCAAAACTTATTATAAATTAGATAATAATCAAGTCGGAGACTTGAAATTTATTCTAAATATTTACTGTAGCACTATAATATTGACGTGTTGAAAATAATCTAAAAAATCTCAAATAATAATAATACACTATTCTGTTCGAGGACCGATAACTAACTTCCACCATCTCTACCTAGACGGGTTTTTAAACTACGATTTTCAAAAAATTAAAAAAATAACGAAAATAAACTTTCATGTTTCTCCTAAAAATGAACGAAATTATAATACGTTCCTTCTCACAAAAGATAATTTCATTCCTGATACGTTCATAAAAATTGAACGAAACCAATGGAACATGTTTCTTCCAAGCACTGATATATTATTATTTATTACATTATGGAAATTCTAAAATATATTATGTATAATAATTACTTTTAAGATCGAGGAATTCATACAAAAACTAAAATAGCTAACCTCCCTTTAAATTTTAACTAATAAACAATAGTTAACCTTTATAATTAGATACCTATATTATTCTTTATTGCATCAACAATTAAACGATACTGAACACAATTTTAAACGTATTGAAATGAAGTGTAATTAAAGTTTAAAGAATTTGTACGTTATCTCCTTTTATATAATTTCTATTTTCTATATTTATATTATATAATATAGATATTAAATTAATTATTTGTTATAATAGTTAAATCATTTATATTTAAATGTGTTTTCAATTAGATAGTAAATTTGTAAAAATTAATTTTATAATATTAGCATTAGTTTTTTTTAAAAACTTCAATCGTAATTTTGAGTATTACATTTTTAATTCCAATATTTTGAATTTTATAATTTTACACATAATTGGATATTATTGAAGTAGATATTATTATAAATAAAATATTATATATGTTTTCCAAATTTCCGATAGCATATTATTATACTCGTATATTCATTTAAAAGTTTAAAATAACATTATATGATGTATTATATAAAGTAATATGTAATTTAATAATATAGGTACAATGTTCATGAAGTATGTCTATTTAAAGTAATTTTAACCTGATTATTTAAAAGACTAAACCCCATATCAGGGAATAGGGATAATCAATTATATATCAATGGTAATTACTCATGGCGTACTTAAACAGATTTTGTAAATAAAATGTTAATAATAGTTTTAATTATAATAAATATAAATATTTACAATTATTATATTCATATATGGTTATTATAACTGTAAGTATATAAATATTTGTGTATCACTAATGTTGTTCCAGATATACTGAAAAATTACCTATGAAAATAAGTTTTCATTATTCTGATATTGGATACAATGTTTTGACTTGGGGGGTATCTAACTATGTCCTTATTTTCATAATAATTATTAGTCATTCCTTTAAAAACTTCGCTCAGATGAAGACACGAAGTACAATTTAAGTGCTTTCGAGTAGAAAATCATATATTTGACTTTTGATCTTAATATTACAAGTATTAATATTTTTCATTTTTAATGCGGTGTTTATGAATCATGTTTTCAAGTTAATTACTCATTTAATTATGGTAACTCATTTACTCATTGTATGGTTCATTTAGATAACTATGCCTACCTACAAGCTACTGAATTAGTTGAAATTGCATAAGGGACGTCGACAAATAGTATTTTACGGGTAGTGTATTTACGATTATCGAAAAATGAATAACTAAATATTATTGACAGTGGTTTTAAATATAGCCAATAATATAATGGCACAAACCAAGTAAAACAATAATAACGCCTGAATAAACTTATGTAGATAACATAAAGTACATACCCCGCCGCCATTGCCGTGCACATTTAAAATAGAATTATTACCTAGTAATACTTTTAGTTTATTTTTTCTTCTTCGTTATTTTGGAGTGCATCTTCGAATTCTGATTTTAGGATTCCTGTATTTTCATTCGAATCGATTTGTCCATGGTTTGCATTTACAACCAGTAGATCGGTATTTTCTTCTTCCACGTATTCTTTTCATCTGTTCGTTACTGCTATCTCATCTATCAGTAAACTCCCATCTTTATCCTTTAAATGTGTGCATTTTTTTTTTCATTGATGTATCATTTAATTAGCTTCTATAATTTGTCTTGTTGATTGTATTTCATCATATTATATCTATTTCTTCGCAGTTCTTTTCAATACACTTTTCTTTGATACTTTCAACCCAAGGTTTATTTTATTTCTTATTATTTTATATTGTCTTCTGCCTTTTTGTCATTTTTATTTTGCATTCTTTTTTTCTCAACAATTTCAATTGTCATTCATTCTAGTTTCGGTTCTTGTTTTTATTTTATTAGTACTTCTTCTGCAATCTGAGTGATGGATTTTATGCATTATGAGATATCAGTGGTGTTCTATATTTTCACTTTCACTTTCATTTTTATTTTTTTTTCCTTCTTCAGCTTTCTGTTATTTCCGAGTTTTTCATTGCATTTTTTAAAAAATATCTTATTTTTGGTCATTTTAGTTGACTCATGTTCCATTTATGTTTTTCCCTTTTTGGTTCTTCTATATTCTTAAGTTTCAACTCGAACTTTTACCAGATTATGATCACTTTCAATTTCTACCCCTGGGTATAATTAATTTTGTATCTATTGTGGGGTGAGAACATAAAAGTTCTATGTCTGAATTTTTCAAAAACATTTTTTTTTTTTTTCAATAATTCGTATATTATACAAATGGTCTATCCTTTAAGCTTATATCGGTAGTCTTACGACCAATATTAACAAAGCTATGAAAAACGAAATAGTTCTATGTATAATAAAAACTTCTATATTTGTTAGTTTTTGTATAAGTCGATAGAACTTTTTTGCTTTTAAAGATTTTAGTTAATTCAAAAATGTTCTATGTGAAAAATATACACAATTTTGTTAGAACAAAACAGTTATATATATATATATATATATATCACTAATATGGTAAAATTTACTCGTAAACAAGAATTAACCACAATAGAATGTTTTGTAAATATTATAGTCTATTGGTATCACTTTAACAATATTTTATATCACGAAATTGTATTCTGTGATTACGATTGAGAACAAAAAAGTTTTATCGTGCACCAATTCATTATTTGTGAGTACCTACATAAAAGTGTTATTAGATAGTACTCTTTTGTTCGAACTTAATATTGTTATGGTTTTTGATTGATTATTAACCAGAGGCTAAAATATATACTTTTTCGTACTGCACACTTTAGAATTTTATCACCCTCCCCCTTTAGCGGCCTCATTTTAGTTATTGATTGTATGGGCGTTATGTTTTAATTAGTTCATCAGAAAATAAAATTCAAAAGTGTTCATTTATGTCATAAAACTTAAATTCATAATAAATAGATTGTTTTAGTTATGTGTTTAAAATTATTTTGAGTTATTACATATTTAACACATAAATAGGTTATTTATACAATTACAAATAATGGCAATTGTATTGAGATACAAATGTAAATTTAAATATAAGATTATAAGCGAGCGAATCAAGCGGCTATTTTTTCTGATGATAAAAATACCTTTATCATCTATGAAATATACTATATAGGATAGCCTGCAATAGCTGTTAACGTGTTACTTGACACTTGTTGATATTTTAGATTTTGCTGATGATACATCTTGGAATTTTTTTTAAAATGTATTTGAATAAAATAATTTAATAAAAAAAAGTGTAAAATTAAACACATAAATATCATAATATAGAAAATAGAGCCACTATACAAATTTTAATTCCGTATTACACAAAATGTGTCGTACTGCAGACAATTTAGTCCCTATTATTAACTCTGTGTAACTTTTCTACATTTATCTAATGATAATTATGATAAATAAGGTGTTTTAGTATTTATTTATATTATTTTCATCTACAAAGGATGTATTGACAAAAAAAAAATCAAAAATCAATCATCAAACTTTAAAAACGCTTTCCTGAAAAATTTATAAATCAGACACAGGACTTTTTTGTTCTCACCCCAAGCTATTCTATTTATTTACTAATCTAATATCTATTAATATTCCCCCAACGTCTTATACGTATAACGTATTCTTTTATGGTTCTTAAATAAAGTATTAGTTATGATTAAATTATGTTGTCTGTACAATTCAACAAGGTGGTCTTCTCTTTCATTCTTTATTCCTATGCTATATTTAACTTATTCAAAATTATTATTATTCCAACTTATTCATTCGCATTCCAGTCTCCCATAATGATTATATTTTCTTTACTATTTGTAAGGTTAATGAGTTCATCTATGTATATCTAGATCTCTTAAACTTTATGATCGTCAGCTTGTGTTATGGACATATATACTTGTATTACTACAATATCATCGGGAACCGATTTTGGTTTGACCATTATCATTCCATCATTGTAGGAAATGTGACTTCTTACACATTACGCACAACATTATTTACCTATTATTTAGGATTATGCCTACTCTATTACGTCTATTATCTCCATTGAAGTAAATGACTCTGTAGTCTCTTGATATAAAATTGCCTTTTCTTCTTCCCAAAATATCTATTTTGAGTCGTTTCATATCGATATTAAAATTTCCCTGTTTGCAACAATGTTCTGACATTCCCTGTTCCTCTCATCTTACAAAGATTTTGCTTGATGATAACCTGAGGTGCCTTTTTTTTAGGTCTCCTGCCGGGAATAACCTCTTCGATAAGGTCATTTCTGTGTGTTAGATCAGGGATCTCCAAACCACGGCCCGCAAACCAGCTTTAACTAGCCTCCCAATGGACGTTAAAAAATGTTTAAATATGTGTAATATTTCACTACAGCATCGTTAGTTTTAAAATTTTTTGAAATAGATTTTATCCAGATATACCATATTTTACAACAGTTCGATGTCCCAGCCATATTTTTTTTTATTAAGATTTTTTTGGATAAGAAATTAAATTGAAATTTTTTTAATTGAAAAGATTCGACCATTGTTTTTACTACCTAGCAGATTGTGAATGGGCTTGGAAATTGGCTTTTTTGTAAGCACAAACTATGCAAAATTATTAATTAAAAATATATAGGTATATATTTTAATTTTTATATATATTATATCTCTGTAAAATTAAAAATATTTATGTTTATATACTTTTGGCACGCTAAGTGTGTTTGATATTTCCCATGGCCCTCGAATAGAAAACTTTGGATGTTTGAACCCTGTGTTAGATCATTCATTGTGCCCATATCGTTTTTTACAACAAAGGAGTGGTTTCCAAGTGTTTGATTCTTCTACAATTGGTATTAGAAGCTCTACTGCCCTCTCCTAGATCCATTTAAATCAGGGTTGGCTTGAAAAAACCCAACCCAAAAAAACCCACCGGGTTTTATTGGGTTTAACCCACCTAAAAAAACCCACCTGGTTTTATTGGGTTTAACCCACCTAAAAAAACCCAATACACCAACTTAGAAAATTTAAAAAAATTTACAATGGTTAAATAAAATATATTGAATTTTTTTCATCGAATATTAAATATTAAAATTCCTA
>JAIPRL010006400.1:0-27558 GCA_025469235.1 Pemphigus obesinymphae
TGGGTCTCTGGCAACTTGGTTATGAAAACCGCGGTCTTAGATTATTTTAAACGGTGAAATAACACTACTACCACAGAATAGCAACTGCAACTAAACTATATAATTATTACTTATCTACAGGTTACAATTAAAAATTGTACATTATAAAATGATTTATTTGTTGTGTCATGGGCGATATTTGTATCCAGTTTAATTAATAATTCCCTATTACAATCCAGAAGAGGAGGAAAATTAAAAAAATTATATATACCTATTTGTCGGGTACAACCATTATTAGCGACTGCTAGAAGGTATAATTATTATTTAATTAATTTTTTGAATGTTAATATATTAAATACATTTTTAGAGTTATGATTGTTTGTAGGTACCTACCGGATATTTAAAAGTGAATCATTTCATACATTTTAAAGACGTCACGCCTAAGTTTCACTATTACAATATTTTGACTAAAAACATTTTAATGCAAGTTATGTGGCTAAGTATATATTTTTAAAACACTGCTGTCTGCTAAATTTTGGATCCTACCACTAATAAATTATATAATCTTGAGACAACTGCAATGGATGAATATTCAGAAATTGAAATTTCTGAGGAATCAGATGACTCACATTTCGAATTTTTTAAAAATATGTTACAACATTTAAAAATATAATACATGGATTTGTTCTTTAAAAAAAATAATTATACAATTATTATATTGTATAAGTACAGTACCTATGTAAATTAATTGGAAAGCCAGTAGCCTTAGTTCTAAAATACTCGTGCGAATATTTAATTGCATTTTTAAAAATAAAATATATGACTAATGGCCTCTGTTTTTACATGATTTACAAAAAAAAAAACAACTTCAAAATTGTAGAATTTACTTTTTGAAATATTAACTTTTTTAAATTTCAAAATAGCCTTTTTATATGGTTATTTATCGATAATATAGAGAAAAAATTTGTTGAATTTTGAACGAATGAGAGCAATTAATAATTTCAAAAATATAACGAAATATTGCAAAATTGTAGTTACTAGTATTAAAAAGTGTGAAAAACGTACAATTCAAAATATTTTTTTTTGTAAATCATGCAAATTCAAAGGTCATTAGTCATATATTTTATTTTTAAAAATGCAGTCAAATATTCGCACTATATCAAGAATTAATTAAGGCTACTGACATTCCAATTAATTTACATACTGTATAAATACGAATTTTCGGGCAATAAATAAATGTAAACAACTTTAGAAGTTAGAACTACGTACCTACTCTACATTAAACCAGATTACCTACATCAAAATTTTAAAGGACGCAAATCAGTTTTTAAGGGGTTTTATAAAGGAAATTTCTATGAAATTATATAAACAATTTTAAAATATTTTGATATAGGTACTTTAAATGTAGTTTAAAAATATTCCCGTGTTAGTTCCATCTATTATTGTTGTGTAATCGCGATATTTGTTTAAAAAATCACCTGCGTACTTCTAGTTTTATGTCTTTTAGAATGATCATAAATCTTTATTATTGGCACTAAATAGAAGAAGAGAAGTTTTTCTAACTTTTGATAGAGGATTTTTTTTTGTAAATATTTTAAATCTATAATGGTTGATCCTTAAAAATGTTAAAATTTTATGAATTTTTAAATGCTTATGAAAAATACAATTTTAACATTAAACAAAAATGGCTCTGTCAAAATGTTGTCAGCTTTTTATCGATGAAAAAAATTATTTATCTGTAATTATTCAAGCAGATATAATACTTAAAATACGAAACTATGTTTTTATAGATTATTTTCGTAGTGTGGCCTGTTAAGAATAAAAAAATACATAAAATAAAAAAAATTCATAAAGGAAGATTTTTTTTATATTTTTGAAGTGGTGTAAACTTATTTCGAAAAACTCGAGTTTTTTAATGGTTTATTGTTATCAATTCAAAAATTAAGTACGAATTATAAATTCTGATTTTACCAACAAGTTTTACGTAAGATATTACACAACTTGAAAAAAAAACGTTTTAATATAAATAGATTTTTGACAAATATAAACATGAAAGAACGCATTTTGAAAAAATGATGATTTTTATCACTTTTTTCTCTAACTCAAAAAGTAAGTGTGAGTGGAAAATGTTGGAAATAACATTAAATTTGTCGTTCAAATATACACATTAAAAAAAAAAAATTTCAAAAAGAGCTGTGGTACTAAACTGCATTTATGCCTATATTCGTAATACATTATAAACAATAAACAAAAGTACTGTAGAAATATTAAAATAGGTAAGTACCTACTATTTCATTGACAGGTACATGTTTACATATTTACTGTGAAACAATATTAAAAATATTTAAAATCACGAGTATATCTGAGTGAAGCTTGGTGTAGTAGGTACCTACCTATTCTTTTCTAATTTAGTAAATTTTTTAGTTATCATTGGTAGTTTTCTTTCACGATTAAAAAACTACTAAGAAAATTTAAAACTAATCCTTTTAAAATACTATTTGCAAAAAATGTTCTATCAGTAGGTACTATTTTTATCCCAAAAATTCTACTTCATTCCTTCTACCCAAAAAAGTGTATACAATATACAACAAAACAAATCCAAGTTCAAAATGTTATAAAAATTTGTTAAAAGTAGCTAAACATTTGTTTTTAGTTTACAACGTCAATATACTGTTAAAGTAAATATTCGTTGTAAATTTCAGGTTTCTGGCATTTTAATTTTCTAATTTATAATATTTTCGTTAGTTTTTATTTTTCTAGAAAAAACAACTGAAGAAATCGAAAAAGATCTTTTTAAAGTAGCTACCAACTAGAATGAATTTTCTATCAGAATTCAAAAATTTCTATTCAACCCCGTTTACCCGAAAATGTATAGGTCATACACGCATACAAATATTTACCTACTTATATAAGTCGTTAACGATGACAAATTTAAATGAGTAATTTATATGACATATATAATTCTTATATTTCTATACGTATTTTTTAGTTACTTAGTAAAAAAATAAATTATAATTTCAAAAATATGTTTAAAATAATTTATTTAGTCTAATATACTCAATATGTATGTATTTCAATAGGATCGGTATTACAACTGACATGCAATAAAGCTTTGCATTGGAAGGTGCAAGTCACCATAATTTATTGTGCAATTATTTACATTATATTTAAAAGTATATATAGATGAATACAATTAATTAAATCTATTTTCTCCTCTTTCGTCTTTTCTTCCAACTATTTGAATACTACTTTTTAACTTCCGCTTAACTCGATCTCTTGTATCCTTTTCACTTACACCAATCTTCTTTCTATCATATTCCACCACTTATTTTTCGGTCTTCTTCTTCCCATCAACGTAAGTTTATTTCTTATGTTAATAATCTTACTGCCTCTGTTTCTTTCTTCCTGCATCTCAATCTATTTTTTCTCATTTCGTCCATTATCAAAGTCGCTCCTATACTATACGCTTTTATATAGGCATTTATTTCTTATTTTCAGATCCATTGTCTCACAGGAACCCACACATCGGTAGTTCAGATATGCCACTGGAAGACCTGGCACCCCAATTACCGAGTATACTTACTACTGTGAGCTCCCCAAATACTGGTCAAAAATATAATGCAAAGTAATATCCGAGAATAAATAAGGGCCCTACAGATTTCTGGAAGTGGGGGAGTGAGACGTATCCATCAATCAATTAACAAACAACAAACTGGATAACGGAAACATATAGGTGAATTAAAATATAATAGCAATGAGTCAAATGCAAATTTTGATTGACAGCTAGAAGCAGTGTATAGTGTCGTGAAAATGCTGGAAGTGAAGAGTGGTCTGGCATTTATTACGAAAAGTATAATCAAGTAACAGATACTGTAGCCAACATTCGGAAGTCAATACATTTAGGTAGAAAGATGGGAAAGTATGAATACCAGATGGAAACAGAAAGCAACGGAGATGGAGATGGTAAAGGGTAAAGTTATTAAGTATCATACATAAGATTGTCAAGCTGTTAACCGGTGTATCAATAAGCATATTCAATGCGTATCAATAAGTGGTCATAATTTCTACAATTTTTAGCTATACCCGTATTTTCTGTCTACGTCTATCTAATTGGTAATATAGCAAAATTATACAACACAGAATTTAGATTATGGCATTTTAGTTAAATTTGTTAAATTTAGAGCTTACATATATACATTAAGGTTTAATCTATGTATTATCAAATTTAATGTGAAATATAATTTCAAGTGAATATTATAGCTTTTTGTAAAATATTGTCTGAAAAAAGCATTTTTGGTTTTTGATATTTTTAAATAGCATTAATTTGATAAATGAAAAAATAACTTTTCTAAATTACCAACTAGAATTCATTTGCTACTAGAAAGCTCTTACATAAAATTTTTTACCGGATTTTTCTACCTAAAAAAGAGCAAAAAAAAAAAAAAATAAAAAAAAAAAAACATGCCATAGTAATACATATCTCGCTATACATTTTTTTTAAAATATTGGATATTTACTTTAGATAGTTTATTCAAGAAACTAATTTAAAGTAGACCATGTATGTTAATAAGTTAATAAAAACAATTTTTATAATCATTATATTAATTTAATACAAATATTTTAAAGAGATAAATAAAATGAATACAAAATAATAAAATTCAAGTCAAACAAATAAACAAATTAGATTGGTTTATCTATGGGATTTTTTTTTATGCTTGTTCTTTTTATGTTTTTTTCGTTTATTTTTATGACTTGATTCATTGTTGGATGATTCTGATTTTTCAACCCACTCATCATCTTCAAACGGAGTTATAGTATTACTAATATCGATGGAAATTCTACTTAAATTTTTATCTTCTGGCAAAGATGGACCATAAGTCTTTTTTATATGACTACTAGTCTGGTTCTTATTGATATAGTCACTTTCGTTATCATTTTTTTTGTTGGGTGTTAATAAATCATCAAATTTAAGGTTAGCAAAAATTCCTTTTGGATGACATATTGTGGAAGGTTTGATATTTGGTAATGGTTCTTTATTTGATGAAGAAATTTCAGGCGAATGAACAATATTCTTTTCACTAAGAATATCATCATCACTGCTATCGTCCAAGAAAATAGCTTTGAAAAAGTCAATACTCGGTTTTTCACTAAATTTTTCTGGATCACTACTAGGTGTTTCCTGAAATAATTTACATAAATTACATAAATATTATACATTTGTAATATAACATAAGTAATAACTGGGGTTTACATGTTATATCAGTACAAATATTATATATTAAGAGGCAAACAATTAGATAACCAAACCAGTACTTTATTATTATTTTACTCCGTTATATTATTTTGTTCATACACGGTTACACATTAATATTATAGTTTCATGGAAATCATTATCGGATTTTATCTTTCAAGTATTTGGACTACTATTATTATATGTCACACGGATAAGTATTTCCGATTTATTCTTAACTCACCAACTAAGAAAATACTATAAAATATAATATAGGTACATAGTACCTATATAACTCAATCATGGGCCCGTTATTTTTTAAAAGTAATAAAATTACAATTACTTGTTACATTTCTAAAATGTAGTGACATTACATTATTACCCAAATTGTTCATATAATAAAATTACTTTACTATTTAAGTTAAAAAGTAATGTGTTACTATTAAAATTACTTTTTAATTTTCTGTTCAGCAATCTGTAAATTACCTAATCTCAAGATATTGGATATAAAAGATACATTACTAATTAATAATAATAAAATAAAATGTGAATTTAATATTTTAATATTGTCAAATCATCAAATGTAAATGTGACTGAACACTTAGAAACAGTAATGACACAAAATTAAAATGATGAATTGAGAAGTTAAATGTGGCATTACACAACAACCCATAATCGAAAATTAACCATTTTTTTTTTATCATAATTTAGTGGGCTTTAAAATGGTTTTTTTTTATAATGGCTTAAGGGCTAATACTACCTTTAATTTTTTTTTAAATACTATCTTGTGAACACAAAATCATGGGTGTCATTTTCTCCAATTTATTTAAGAATGATGAATTAATATATATATAAAATATAATTCTGTTTTTCATACATGTTAATATAAGTCTTAAAATACAAGAAAATGTTTTTAAAAATTATTTTAAAACAAAATGGCGAAGGAGTGGCTGATGAATAAGGAAAATTTTTTTTTTTTTTAATGACATCTATAGGCGACCACTCGCAGGTCACAATTTTCAACGTAGAGCAAAAAACGAAAAAAGATTTTAAAAGAAAATGCCAAAATCTGGTAAAGTTTGTAGGATTTTTCAGAAATATTAATTTTTACAAAAGTGGTGTTAATTTGAAAGAAAGTTTTTTTTTATGAACAAATCAGTCAAAAATTGGTCATAAAATTATTAAATTTCAATTATTTGAAAAAAATTTAATGTATTTCACTATAAAATATCATTATAAAGCTACAGTTAAACTTTGGATTAATAGGTTGAAAATTAAAGGTGCTTGTTGGTCGCCCGCCTTGAAAAACATACAATTTGAGAAAAAAGATTTTAATTTATAGTATAGTATTAAAATTTTAATTTTAATTTTTTTAAATTCTTTAATTGTTTACCTTTAATCTGAAATTGACATTCCAATTGAACTCAAAATTTAAGTTTTAATATTTAAACTTGCTTTTAAATTACCCACAAATCAACATCGTGACTTCATTAAAAATTTGACTGTTTGGACCACTTAAAAAATTTTCCCTCACATACAGACGTTTGGGTATCACTTTTGAATAGTTAAAGAAGTATTTAGCCAATTAAAAAAAAAAAAAATTAGCTGATTGTAATTAGAGCCAGGGACAAGACTAAGGGGATTTTTATTTTTTAAACCAAAATTTTTAAATTAATTTTAAAGCTTGAGTTTTTCTATTATAAATGACTACTAAAAGTATTAAAAAATAATATAGTAAATGTGAAAAGACCGTTACAAAGAAAACTTCATTAAAAATTTTAATCCATTTACAAAGTCATTTACTAATGGAATTCGTATTGGGTATTTTGTGTAAAAGTTGACCGAGCGAGAGAGGCTCCTAAATATTATTCTGATATTGTACTCGAGCAATACGAATATGTATGCAAGATTTATTTTATACTGTCCCAAATAAATCTAATTTCAGACAGCAACCTACTATGCATATCATTATGCATGTCTAGTACCTAGTATCTAGGACCGTCACTAGTGATTGAACAGGTGTCAAGCGTATACATTTATATGATTAACATGACACTGTTACAAGTTATATGATACGTGTATATCGCTAGTGCTGGGAACAAAACTGCAGATTCGGCGATAGGTGTGGTCTAACATAATCTGGACCAAAATTGATTATCGTCTGAGGTGTGACTTATTTGGGAAAGAGTAAAAATATTTAAATTAATTAATACAAAATTTGCACATACCTCCTTTATATTTTCTTTTAAATTAATTTTGTCATCATTATCTGTGATTATATTATTTATAGGCAATGGCAAACTATTTGGAATTTGACTTTCATAAGAAGATGTAAGTTGATTTTCGTGTGATGAAAATTGTAATGAACTGAAAAGACTACACTCTCCGTGTTTCTTGTCATTTGTTTGGTTAATCCTAAAAAAAAAAACATATTATTATAATAAATTGTATACATTTGAATACCTTTTATGGCTTTTACATGTATATTTAAAAATAGCCTACTTCACATAAATTTCTACTACAATAATGTCTATGCAAAATCATTAGGAGGGCATAAAAATATTAATAAGCAAAAAAAAGGACTTTCATATTTTGAAAAAAAGTTAATGAGTTTTCTTATGGGATTTAGAATATATTAAGGAGACATATTTGTGCAGGTGTAAATTAATGCTTTAATAAAATTTAGGCCTGCAGGTTATGCTAAAATAGGACATGTATAGTGTGCACAGACCTAGGCTAGACTAGTGATTCCCAAAGTGTGTTCTGCGGAACCAAAGGATTCTGCACAATAATTACATGGCTTCTGTAATTAAAAACAAACACACAATACTTCAAATATTTGTGTTTATGAAAATATAAAAATCATTAATATTGCCTCAATTAGTGGCATATTTTCAACTTTTTTCGGGGAGGTCTAAATATATTAAAAACCAATAATTTATAAAACCTTTATATATTTTACTATTATTAGAAGCAAAATCCCTTAGTCAACAACAGAATTTAGTCTAGCTCAGCCTGTAAATAATTTTCCGTACACTTAGATATGTAAAAAATTACACAGTAATGCATAGGTAGTTCCAATATGATATTATAATATATCCAACATTCAAACAAAATAATACTAGCCAACTCGGGCTTCAAAAAAAAAAAAAAAAATACATGCCGGGTTCGGAATTCAAACAAAAAAATTTGGGCAGATATAATTATAGTTTTGGGTAGGATCTGACCTGAAAAATTGACCCATGCTGATCTCTAGTTGACAGGCAAAGACTGTTGGTTAGGGGAGGGGGTAAGATCTGTGCATTATTTGGTAAATAATACTTATTCAAAATATTTCATTATTTTGAACTTTTCGACATTTTTAGCCTTTAATGCACTTAATTTTGATATTTTTGTAAAATATATTGCATCACATAGAAAAATGTTATCATTAAACATGATAAAATAATTTTTTCAACCTTACATATTTTTATATTCATGTGATACTTATTTTTAGATTATTTTAAGCTATTTATTTGAAAATGTAAAATATTTTAAGTTTAATATTTAGACATAAGTATACCTAACAAAAAGGTTAAGTTGTAAAATATAATACTAAAATATTAATTCCGTATATTTTTAAGTTTAAATTGACAAATTTTCTTTTAATTTTAAAGCTGATTATTCCTTAGCGCAATAATACATGATAAAAGTACCTACCTAAGAACCACAGCGTAGTAATAACAATTCAGTTCATCAAATTCTGATTACCAAAATACTCAAACTACATTTGTAAAATCATTTTAAATGGTAAATACATTAATTGGAAATTTAAATATATGTTTAAAACATTCCCTAACAGCACTGACATTCCTGGGCGCCGCCCGTTAAGTGCATGTTTCAGTCTTGACAAGTGGTTCCTGCCGGGAATTATTTAGACCAATTGATTTCAAATCAAATTTTTGATGAAATTGAATGAATTTTCAGATCAAATGAATTGGATTGGATTCGAACTGATGTCAAAAAGTATTATACACTCCGGTATATAACATATTAAGTCACTTATTTTGGTATTCTCCAAAGGGGGCTATGTCCCTCTCCTACCAACCTAATAGCCACCAATGTATAGGGGCTTTAAGGAAAAAGAGGGATAAACAAAACCACAAGGTGCTAGGTCCAATTCCCCTTGAGTTATGAGCAATCCAAAATTCAATTTTGTACTACCCAAAAAAGTGACTTTTAGTATGTACAACACATTTTTCTACCGGTTTAAGTCTGTTTTGGCCGTTATTGAATGTGTTGCGGCGGTTCAAAAAGTTTCCCCTCTTTTATCGTGCTTATAATCGTATACCATTACTCGAGCATTTATGTACCTACAATTCCGACTATTTGTATCACTGAAACGTAGCTAGGTCGGTTAAGCGTGAGTACAAAAATTGTTAAGTAATAAATGGTCAAAGGTTCGAATCCAGTTACTAGAATTAAGACTTGTTACAAAATTTACAGTCCAGGAAGGTAGTCAAAAAATAGAAATTAAGAATGCAATAAAAACAAAATGTCAGCCCAGATAACAACATGTACTTTCATGTTATCTGTGATGTCAGTCTGTAAATTTTTTTTTTCAATTAATTCGATATTAACACGGTCTACGTAGGTTTGTGTAGACGGTCCATATGACAGTCAGACATCGAACATCAGGATAGTCTATGACCGTCATATTACAGTTCATTACCGGCACGGAAACCAAATGGGCCATTCCCATTTTCGGTCGATAACTCCCGGGAGGTACTTTGTACTGTTAGGGTTTTTACCTAATACAAAAAAAAAAAAAATATATATATATATATATTTTAATAATTTTTTACACATATTTTACATAAAGATAAATGGCATATTTTTTGGAGAAGCTTGAGTAAATTCTGTAGTGGTTTAGCCCCCCTCCAATCTATATCTATGAATAAAACCCAAATTTTAAACCTATTTTAAATAATACTATGAAAGAGTACCATTTTTCACATTAAAATAAACATAATCTTATCCATTACAATTTTTTTTAAATAAAGGATTTTGATTTTAAAGTGTTGTAGGTATAAGAGTAATATTATTATGTAAACATTTGATATTATGTTTTACAATCGTAATTGTCTTAAAATTTACCACTTTTCCTAACTATTGTATAATATATACAGTTATAGTTGAAAAATTGGGGTTGTATTATTGGGTTTGTACAGTGATGTAGTTGTAAATATATTAGTAATAAATTAGTTGGTACACGCCTTATTGAGGCACGTAGTTGAATTTTTTTTCTATAGATGGTCAAAAAAAAAATTTTTCCTTAAATATCAAAGAAACTTTCTAAAACAGGAAATAAGTGGAAAGATTTAAAAGAATTAAGAAAACCAACTCATGCTACTGACTTTTTAAGGGGACTTTTGCCTGTTTGATATTGAATTAAGCCAAGCATGAGGGAGAGGGAGTTGGGAATCAGCCCTGTATTGCCCAAACTTACCAAATCATTATTATTTATTCAAATATCACAACTAGATATACCTCTATATACGTACCTATACTAGGTATACTAGGATTTATTCTAAGGATTTTTGTAAACTGTGAATTTCATCTCTTCCTTTTCTCAAGCATAAATTTATACCAACAATTTATTTTAGTAGGAGAGTAGGAGTGCTTATCCATTTACCGGTATCGAATTGCATTTTTTGCAAAGTTTGTAGGTACTTTAGCGAAAGTTATTTTTAGATTTTTTCAATAGTTTTTTAATGCATAAGAAAAGCTGGATAAAATGGTAAAAACACGATTTCGCAAATTTGAGATTAGTTATTTCTTCATAATTTCAAAGATAATGGTCCTAGAGACATAATATTTTCATCAAAAATGTATGTAAAATTAACGTAAACTTATTTTGTTATGGGTTATATTCGAATTTTGGTGGAAAAATGGGTCTAAATACTTGACATTATTAAAAAGTATTTACAGTAAAACCTCTCTATAACGGACCCTCTATTAGACGGAATCCTCCTTATAACGGAAAATGTCAATAGTCCCGGTTCAAATAATATATGAAAATGACCCCTTTAAGACGGAACCTCTACAAAACGGAAACGGACCATTTTTGTGACCCAATTAGCAAAAATACTCTCTGTAAGATGGAAAATAAAGATATTATTCTATAGCAAAGATTAGACACGTATGTATAATATACATTTAATTTTATCATTATCTGAAATATCGTTCATTGATATCACTTTACGATTGTCATAGTGATTTATTTATTACCTTTTAATAAGCTTGTAAACGTATAGTATAGCAAATGTAAAAAAGCAAAGGATCGTTTAACAGTGCTTATGTGTGGTAGTATGGCTGGGGAAATTAGGAAACCCTTAGTTATTGGCAAGCCTCAAAAACCATGGTGTTTTAAGAACATAGACATTTTTTCCCATCATGTGGAAATTTAATAAAAAAGCTTGAATGACAACTGAGATAATGGAGCAGTGGTTGCGTTATTTCAACGCAGATATGCAATCTCAGAATAGAAATGTCCTGATATTTTTAGACAATGCTGCATATGAAAATACTTATGCTGCCCCCGAATACAATATCAGTCACCCAACCAATGAATCAAGGAGTGATTTACACGTTCAAGTCTTATTATTGCAAGTTTTTGCTACAATCATTGTTAAGCAAGATGGATAATTGATCTTCAGTCCATCAGTTAGCTAAATCAATAAGTGTTTTGGATGCAGTCAACTGGCTAACGTTGGCTTGCGACAGTGTAAAACCTGAATGTGTGCAAAATTATTTTCGCAAAGCCGGGTTTCTTTTACATGAAGGAACCAATATAGATTTACCAGATAGATACCAATATTAATTTACCAGAAAATTCTTTGAAAGAAATAAATGAAGATTGTCTTACAGCCAATATTGATATCGAAGATTTCATTACATTTGATAGTAAATTAGATACGCATCAAACTTACAATTCGGCGACTTTTTTAGAAGAAGAGGAATTTCAAATCGTAGTAAACGATGATGATGACAGTGAGACCAGCGATGAGTCAAAAATAAAAGATTTTAAAACCGCAATCTCATATTTAGAAGAATTACAAAAGTTTGCAGCCACAATTTCAAATTCAAATCTATTAGAACTAACAACGAAAGCACGAGAATTTTCTGAACGTGCTGCCCTTAGTCACAAAAAGCAGTCAAATATTACAAACTATTTTTCTTAATTTATAAAAAAAAGTAATATGTATCTAATATGTTTATTTTTAATTTTTTAACACATATGTATTATACACAAAACATATTTAATTTAAGTTGTACGAAATATTTACCTAAAATATAATTTTTTAACACATTTGTACATTCTTGAAACATTTATTGATTTTTTTTTTTTTACCTCCCTAAAACAGAAAACTCTTTATAACGGAAAAAAATATTGGTCCCAAGCGATTCCGTTATAGAGAGGTTTTACTGTACTTATTTTTCTAAAATATTATCTCAATTTTGGGGTCTTTATAGAAATTTAAAATTTTGAAATATATGTATTTTATACATAGATTCGCTCAGAATCGTTTTATTGGAAGACATTTTAAAACAAAATATTGTATTAGGTATGTATTAAAATATACAATATTAATATAACGCATTAAATAATCAATTGACAAAAACAAAAATGTTTTGATTATGCTGAAAAAAGATATTTTGCACTATTTTTATTTTTATTTTTTTTAAATATTTCTAGAACTTAATTTGGTTAAATATGTTTTCAAAATAAAGCAGTTTATTAATGAAAGCAGAATTACGAATTTATTTTAGTATTTATATATTAAAAACTTGGTAATGGGTACACAGCACTGATGCTGTAGTCGTAAAAGTTTGGTAAATGGTGCTATAGACATTTAGACTATGTAACTTCGTTTTATGACATTGAATGTTTTGTATGAAAATGTAATACATACTGTTTTGGTACAGGAATATTGAATCTTTTACATAGTAACTTATCAGGAATCCATGACTCAGTTTTACGAGTCCAAAAACCATACATTTTTTTGTCAGCATACATTTTAAGTTGTTGTAATACTGGATCAGTTGTCCGAATAACTGGTAATAAAATATTAGTAGAATCATCTTGTAATACAGCTCTTGTAAAACGATCAGATATTATTTCTGTTAGTAAATTAGGAACTTCTGTAAATAGAAAAAGTATTTAAATCATTTAATAAATAGAAATGTTTTATATAATAATTTACCTTTTTTAACAAATTTGTCAACTGTAAGAACTGGTTCAGATTTTTTCATTTCAGATTGACGGGTGTTTACATTAGTATTAGTAATATTAGAAGATTGGCTGTATGTATCAATACATTGGCCCATAATTCGATCAAACATTCCTTGAGGACGCCATTCTAATAAAATAAAAATGTTTATTTTCTGGAAATAAAAAAAGATAGAATCGAATTACCAGGTGGAATTTGCGGAGATGAATGTTCATCAAGTAAGTCACGTTTAGTATCATCTTCAACAAATCCATCAATACATTCTAAATTAAATTGTTTAGACTTAGATTTAGTTTTAGATTTTTGATTTTTATCTTCTAAGCTAAAATCATAATTTGACATATCTTCAGTTGCATAAATATCGTCATCATCATTTTCATAAGCACCAACACCAAAAGCCTAAGTATAAATAAATATAAATTTAATTCAAATTGATAATACATCAAATTAAATACAGTGAATAACAAATTTGTTTACATATGTATTGATCATACGTATACATAATATATTTAATTTATTTTCTAAATTAAAAATCAGCTAATAGGAATTTATTTATATAAATAATAATTACTTGTCCATGAATAGATTTTTTCCCAACAGTCAGTTTACTATATGTGTTGGTAGGTTTTCCTATAACATTAGTTGTATTTAGACCTTTATAACCAAGTCCAAAAGTATCAACTTTTGGTTTAATGGCTACAGATTCATATTCATAAGGTGAAACTTTAATATTTTTTAATAATTCCATTTCTTCATCAATATCATCATGTATGGTATTCGTATAAAATTTCATTCCAATATTTTCCAATTCATACTTAGATCGTAATTTTTCTCGTTGTGTAAGCTGAGGGCCAACACCTTGGCCAGGTTTCCAACCCATACTTTTAAGTAATTCAACACCCCACGTATCACTTTAATCACATAGTACAAAAATGATTAGTTATGTTATTTTTTATTAGTAATAAAATGATAAATATAATTTCACTATAATATTTATTAAGATATGATAAGTATTTCTAACTTAATAGGCTTTAAAATCTCTCCAAGTACAGGTTTTCCAGGAATAGGGCCAGTGTTGATCTCAGGATGTTGACGTTTTCTTGAAGAATAGTCACTATATTCACCTTTAATTTTTAAACTTGATGAATCAATTCCTAATTCTTTTTTATCCTAAAATAAAATTAAAGAGTTATTGTATTTATGTATTATACTTAAATTATAATAAAGTAAATGTACATATTATATTTACATACTTCATCATCCATAATATCATAAGCATTTTGTATTTGTGGAGTACATTTTGAGCTTCTAGATGATTTAAATGTACTTGGAGTCCATCCTTCTAATGAACCAACTGTGTTATAAAATCCGGCAGAAAAACCACCTGTAAATGCCCCATGAAATCTTCTTCTTCCATTCTCATCTTTAACAAACTGTTGTTCTGCATCTTTTTTCTTGACAATCTCATCTACAGAAGAAAATACTATATTATATTATATTATATAGGAACAAACTCTGATCATTATATTTATAAGGGTTGTATTTTTTCTATTATATTATCTTACATCATTTTTAACTGAATTTTAGATTCTAAGGGGAGCAAGATAGCTAGCTAGTGGTTTTACTACTTTAAAAAAAAAAAAATTGTTCATTTAATTTAATAATTTTGAAATGAATGGTACTGGTTTATTAGATACCTGTTTTGAAAGTATTGATATGTCATTCTTTTTAATTAAAGCTCACAACTTTTTTCTTGAATTTTTTATGTTTTAATTGTTGTATTATGGGTAACATTTATATTAGGGTCATATAGTATATTAATAGTTGAGTATAATAATAAATTATATAATTTTCTACAATAAATGTATTATTATTGAGTACATCGATGTAATATAAAAAAATACAATATGCAGGTAGGTACCAGCTTATTTTAATTTTTGTTCAATATTTAGTATAACTACTCAATTTCATTATGTTATATGTGGGTAGTTCAAGTATAGATAATACATATTAAAATAAGAGTAGAAAAAGTAGTGATGGATAAGAAAAAAAGCGTTCTGTTATTTAATGATAGGTAATATGAAAAAAGTTTCAATGTTTAAATTTCACCTTCTTGTATGGGATCCAATAACTTTCCATGTATAATATATTCATCGCCGTCATCGTCATCGTTTGAAGACATGATTAGTTTAATAATTTTATTTGGATTGAGTTATATACTAAATAATTGTTGTCAAAATGAAGGAATTTCTTAATTGGAAAATGTAAACATTGAAGTGCTTGTGCTCGAGAGTGGACTCTTATGCATATCTAAAAATCCATTATCTATATCTCTGATATGAATATGATAAACCACATATTGTTACCACAATACACAAACTTGGTTACAATCATGAATTAAGATAGTATGGATGTCCAACGGCATATAATAATCAGCTATCATTCTGCCCCACGGCTTTAGATCTAAAGCCGTGTTCTGCCCTCAACCATTACCATATAATATTACATAATAATACAATTTATTATGTGTATTATCTATGATCCATACTATCTTAATTCGTGGTTACAATTAATAAATTATTATCAATTTGAGTTTTAACCATGGAGGTCAAAAATCTAAAAATTGTCATTATGTATTTTAAATTTTAATATGAACACTTGAATACAGTCATTTTTTTGTTCTGATTATTATTTAAATCATTAGTTCAACTTCATTTGTCAAAACATTAATTCTGTTACGGGATTATTGGACATTTATAATTTAAACAAAAATATATCCATGTAGAATAAATAGGTGACAAATTTAGAAATGGTTATTTTTCATACATACAATTTGTTTTTACGTTTTAATAAAAGCAAATTAATTTATAATATTTTTGTTATTTTCATCATCTTATTATTGAGGTGTTTTACATTCTTATATTAATGTTCATATAGAATTAAAATTCTTACCAGATAAATTTTCAAGTAAAATAGTTTGAAGAGATTGTTGGAATAAAGATTATTCGTTGTTCATTTTCTTAATTTCGCCTAAACTGCAGTAGGTAATTGCCAGTGGCGGCCAAAGGAAATATCAACCGGGAGGGGCAGGGCCGTCCCGTGAGGGGGCTGTCTCACCTCCCCACCCCAAACTTCGGAAAATAGTAGAAAAAGTCGATGGCTTTTTTTTTTTTTTTATGTTTTGAATGAAGTAGGTATTTTAGAATTTTGTCGGAAAATTATACATCAATGAAGTATTTTCAAACAATAAATTGTTAGGGCTTTAATCTGAAAAATTAAAAAAGTTAATTACTTTTTTTTTTTTTTTTGCTTATTTCAAGTTTTGTCAAGAATGTTTTATTAAAAAATACTTTTAAAAATATTTATTAAAATACACCCTATACAAACATTGGCTCAAATAGCGAAGGGGCCATGCCCCCCCCCCTGCGGTAGCCTTTGATAAGTTAATGTATATTCTCTGCGTGTAAATTTCTATATTTCTTTAATTTATTCTTTTATTATATTATTATAATACAGTAGATAAAAATCTAGTATTATATTAACAAAAAATTAAAAACAACTTGGAAGATCTGTTTAGTAAAATAGTTTTATTATTTTATAATTTTCATCTTTTGTAAATCGTATTTATATTTTTCTACATGGTATTAATTTTTATTTAATAAATACCTTTTAAATTGTGGGTACATAATTATTATTGTATTCTATGTTTTTCAAAAATTAATAATTTTTATTCGCCCTCCCACAAGCCATCACTCACAATTGCTATAGTTGATTTAGTGGCGTAGTGCTGTGTATCAAGTAAAAATTACTATCAAATAACCTTTTTGACAATTTGGAAATCAAACAAAAATATGGCCTGGGGTATTTTGCATACATTTTATTGAAAAAATATATTTTAACCTATCTACTAATATAATAAAAACTAATACTTGTTTTTATAGTAGATAAATAAACATTTAAAACAATATTATATTTGATTCATTTTCCAAACTTCCATCAGTTATGAACTTTAACTACTACATTATGAGCTCAAGTAGATATTTTTCATGTTTTTTTTTGAGTTTTTAATAATAGGACAATTTATTGTTACCGAGTTGGTATACATACATAAAAAAATTCTTCGTAGAAGTAATATCTTAAGTGAGTATATATTCTTTGGCTTTCACAAAAAGTTATATTTAGATTTTTTTTTATTTCAGAGAAGTTTTTATGTTATTTAAAAACATTTTAGATTTTTTTACACTCATGATGATGCTACCTAAACTTAAAGTTGGTTTGAGCAACATGGATCGAATAAATAATAATTTCCTGAAAATGTGTATAAAACGCAGTCAACTATGCTAACAGTCTAAGTTCACTAAAATATATCTACATTCACATATGATTTAAGCTAAAGGTAATTTTATTAATTAATGTATTTTAATATTCTTTGCCAAATTGTAAACAATATTTTAAAACCTAAAAAATGCAAGTAATTCATAGAAAATAAAGTTTATTAAATGGTTACCCATGTATTACTGCTTTTAATAATCGAGTTTGGATTTTTTTTAATGTGGTAACCACATTCAAAGTGTATAGAGTATAACACTATAACATGTTATTTTCAAAATCATTTAATTATTGAAATAGTATGTACAAACTTTAGCAATAATATCCGTTTACAAAACTTTCTTAGACAGAAATGTTATGTGCTTTTAGAAGTATGGTTTTGGTTATTAATAAATATTACGGAAGTACAGGTAGTTTTTGTGACTAGCATTAATTAAAAATATATGCATTCTCACCTATAAATTGAAATTTTAACATAGATGTAAGCATCTATGTATTTTAATGAATTAAGATTCATTAAATTACATTTATGTGTCATATTAAATAAATAAAAGTTTACTAAATGTACACACATTTTCCAGATGTTCTCATACAATTTCCTTAAAGTATACAAAATATATACTCTGGAAGTGTATTACTTTTTACAATAAATTGTCATAAAATGAAATTTTAATAAGACAAAAAAAAAGTAAATTACTTTAAAAAATAAAATTATTGTAGTTCATATTACAAAGGGACAATTTATTAATACAATATATCTTGGTTTAGTTTATATGTTTATCAAAATATAACACATTAAAAAAACAGTAAAATTAAGAAATGTATTTTGAAAATAAAAGTTCACAAATGTTCAAATAACTATTCATGTTCATATTCAATTTCAACGTGAGGTTTTCCTTTTGATTTGACTGCTTTTTTAACTGTTTTAGCCGCAACATCCTAAAATAAAACAAAATTATAATATGTATTATACATAAATTAATATAACGGTATTTCATAGAAAATGTTTAACCCACATAATCTTTCGTTAAAATAAAAAAAAAAAAAAAAAAAACAGAAAATAGTAATTAAAAAGAGTACTTATATATTATAATATTGGCCGACCCCAAATAGTTGGGAAAGAAGGCGAAGGAGAAGAAGAAGAAGACTTATATATTATAATATATATACATATAATTTCTATATTAATATTACTAGATGGCTGGAGAGCATTTAATTATTGACAATCAACAGGAATGATCAGTGGCAAACATTTATCGAGTATGTCAGTCACATGTTTTAATATATTAAGTATTTACTGTACATTATATATGTAATTATTAGTAATTAAATGTATAGAAAATTATTAAATATATATATATATATATATATGTATATCAAATTAATTGGTCCTGACGGTATACACGGTGACTTCTTGAATAAGATAAGACATGTTATCACTTGGCCCTTCTCTTTTATTTTACAAATCCATGACTGGCATGTACCCCACTGCTGTCAAAATTATTATACCAATCCTTAAATCTGGTGATCCAAAAATTATTTCTAATTACCATCCTTCCTCACCCATAGTTTTTGAAACTATCGTTCTTAACTCTATTCACCCTCAATCACATTTTCGTAGACAAATAACGAGGTCTCGTTCAACTAAAACTTGTAATTTGTTTTATTTTCGAGTCTTTTTATGAATATAGCCAGGTAGATGTCATATACATTGACAGTGGCGCATGCAGGATTTTTCAATGGGGAGGGCTTGAAAATAAATTAGTAATCAGTAGACACAAGATTAGGCATGAAAGAATAAAGTAGGTACTATTTGAGTGTTATAATAAAATAGGTACTGTTAAAAATATATATTATAATGTATATATAATATAACATATATATATAGTAACATATTTATGTAGAGGGGTCTAGGGGTACTGAAAATTCATGTAAATATCATTATATTAATGATTGGTTTTCAATATATTTAGACCCACCAGAAAAAAAGTTGAAAATACGTCACTGTATATATATAATATATAACATTGATATTATGAAACATAAAAAAAGTAAAATTATACTGGCAATGGGGGCTTCAGCCCCTTAGCCCCCCTCTGTGTATGCCCCTGTACACGGACTACTCCAAAGCATTTGATCAGGTTGACCACAATGCACTTATAAATCATATTGGAATGGGGAAACACTTTTCTCTTGGCTTTACTCCTACCTGTCTAATCGATATATCTTTGTTTCTGTTCTTGGTACATCCTCATCCGTTTTCACTCCTTCATTCAGCGTTCCGCGAAGTGCTGTACTTTTTCTCTTCCTCTTTGCTTTTCTTGTAAATTTCGCCTACTCTGTTCTTAATAAACTTCTTATATTGTTTTTATATACTCTCAACTATTACTTATATACTTTATATACTGTCAACTCCTCCAGCAAGATTTAAATAACTTAGTTGCTTAGGATGAATCCATCGGGTCTCTCCCTGAACATCCCTAAATGTTCAGCCTTTTCCTTATTTCATTAACAATATTTCTATTAAATCATCAAACTCTATACGCGATCTTGGCTTCCCGTTAACCAATGATTTTTTTATCCCTTATTAATTTCAGGGTCCCTACCCATACTACTCGCTTCCTCTATCCCGTTTTATAACGCCCCGCTTCTTTTCTAATTTCCTTCAAAATTCTATTTTAGTCAATCTCATGCAAATAGAAAATAGTAACTCCTCCTTTTGTCTATAATAAAATGTTTTTATATTCTCTTTATATTCAAACCATTATTAATTGCATGTTTTTTTATTTTGTACATATTATTAAACTTGTTTTTTGAGCTTGTCCAACAAAATAAAAATATAAACTATCAGTGGTCAACAAAAGAATAACTCATTAGAATGTTTAACTTTGTTACAAAATAGGAGTGTGGGCTATGAACCCCCATCTCGGTACCTGGAGTGTTGTATAAATACCTATTAGGTTAAGTATTACAAACCCAGTTGTACCCACAATGAGAGGTAATATTTGGGAATGTATTATTTAGAAATTGTAAGAAATACAGTTTTTAATTTTCCTAGATATTGTCACAGATATATATATGTTAAGCTAGATATCCGACATCGTTTATTATATTGAAACTAGGTAGCCATTTACAAGTTGGGCAATGTTTACAATCTGTTATCAATATTAGTGATAAAGTGACAAATATATTATGTTATTTAAAATACTTTACTGTGTATATATAAGGTATTGTTAGGTACATAGTATACCTACTATTAATAAGATTAACACATAGAATAAGAAAGTGGATGTATGATTTTAAAGTAAAAAAAAAAAAGCCGGTTAAAAGGGGGTGGAAGCACTTTGCTTGTCGGGTACCAGTAGGGGTGGATGCACTTCGCTACTAGTCAGGATACACTTGGTGGATGTATTGCATTTGAAAGTAATGATAAATCATTGCATTCAATAAAACAATTCTGATTCAATGTAGTATACATAACTCTTAATATAAATTATACTACTATTATATTACCCAGTACCTACTTATGTGTAATATTATATTGATTTAGACAAGTGTATATTGGGTACTAGATTTTAGGTACTGTGGCATGTGGGTACTGTCACAGATTATATTCATATGATTTGTAGACTGTACTAACTATCACTATTAAATAGGAAATTAGTCAACTTTATACTTAGCACAATATAAGAATATTATAGTCTATAACAATAAGTTTTGATTATAAATGCTGAGTATACTATATGTATAATCAATGTAATATTATGACAATTATACATATGTTACATCACAAAACTATAGCAGGTATACATTTTGTCTTTTTTGAAAATAAAATGTTGATGGAAAAAGCAGCAATTTTGTAAGTGCAAAGTCACTATAGGGTATGCGGGTAGACTTAAAATTAAAATCATTGTAAAACCACTAGCTCCCTCGCTATGAACAGAATCTAAAATTATTTTTTTAAATTTAGTTAAAGTAATGCACGACTTACTTTTTTTTTTTTACATTTTTTCGGGTCTTAAAATATAATTTTACCAATTAATTGGACTTAAATACCTTTAAAAAAAAAAAATTGTAACTAGAAATTTTCAAGATTTTTTTAAATTTAATTAAGAGTACTATCATATATTATTATTTAACATTGAGTAAATTTTTCAGCCTTTAATACCCAAAATTACCCCGTTTAGGATTTAGAAACCTCAAAATCTAAAATGTCTATAAACCAAAATCGCAAAAAAAAAAAATTAAATTAGCATGAATATATTAGTAAATTAAACATTCTATGTAAATTTCAAGATTTTGAAGTCATTATTTTCGAAATTACAAAGAAATAAAAATCTCGATTTGACGAAATCTTATATTTGCCGTTTTCCCCTGATTTTTTGGTACTTATTTTTACACATTAAAAAAATATTGCAAAAATTGAAAAATTACCTTTCTAAAATACCAACTAGATACAATTTTCTACCAGAAACCGAATAAGCTTGTAAAGATCGGAGGACTCTTTCTGGTAGTAAATTTGTTAACACACAAAAAAAAAAAATAAACATTGTAAAACTACTAGCTCCCTTGCTATGCTCAAAATCTAAAATATGAGATATGTGTAGGTATGTGCACTGAAGTGTATAAATGAAAAATAGGTACTCATTTTTATTTTTATAATCACATACCATATACATATGTATATATAGGTATGTAATAATATAACTTTATATTCACACAGTATACACACATTATAGGTACTCATTTTTATAAAATCAAATTAAATTAAAATGAAACTAAAATCTAAGTGTGTATTATGTATATAGGTATAAGGTATTTTTACAACAGAAATAAATATTTAATAAATATGAAAAGGGCACTGTATATACCTATATAGTATATAATGGTGAAAACGTAATACAGAAAAATTAAATGTAGCTACACATGTTAATCAAATGTCAAATTGTCGGTCCTATTCCTATTAAATAGACGGGTGTATGATTTTAAAATAAAAAAACCATGTCAGAATTATGTATGTCGTATGCGTTGATACACACATATAGATACTAATTTTTATTTTAATTACCATATACTAATATACTTTTTAATATTATATGTATAATACACAAATGTACGCTACAAGAAAAAACTAACCACGACAAATATCATTTATAAATTAGAATAAAACACAAAATAATACAGATCATGGAATATTATCATTCTGTGTTCAGGTAGGCGTCTCACATTTTGTTATCTCTTATGGGTTGGATTGATAGATGATAACATAAGTAAACATTGCCCAAACTACATATGGCGCCCAGACTTCATAATTGAATATATATATAATTAATATACAGAATCGGTTATCTGGTTTAATAAATATATATATAAATCTATGGGTATTGTAGATATTCCAGAAAAATAAACAAAATTTAAATTGTATTTAACAATGCATATTTGAAGTCCTATGCAATTTAATTTATTTACAAAAAAACTATATGTTTTGTACTTTAAAAGGATGAGTAACTTAAAAGATATTTAAAAAACTATATAGTAAGTACGACTTGAGAAAAAATGAAAATATAAGAGATAGACTTAAATAGGTTTTCTTGAAATATATATATATATATATATATATAATTATGTAAACACTATTTACTTATATTATAAATACCTCTATATCTTCTATTTCATCATCGCCTTCAGAGCAAACAAAATCAGATACAATGTCCTCATCATCACTGTCAAACATTTCTTCACCATCTTCAATATCAGATTCCATTTCTTCTGCAGTGTACTCATCAACATTTTCATCCTGCAATATAAAAATAATTAATAATATATATTTATGGAAACTATTGATTATACATACATCTGAATCTTCCTCTTCTTTTTCGAGTGCTTTTTCAAATGCTTGTTGATTTATGTTATACATATCACCATACTATGAAAAAAAAAAAAAAAATAAAATAATAATAATAATAATAATAATAGTAATAAGAATGGGGTTTTCCTCTATAATTTAAATATTTGATTTAATAGTATAGTCTTGGCTATTAAAAATATAAAATGTGCACGTACTGTTCCTTTTTTGAGTCTTTCGACTAATTCCTTTTCAATAACATTATCTAAGCGGGCAGCAATTTCTGCTTTGTATTCTCTACGTTTCACACGTTTTTCCACTTTTCTTGGCATTGAAACTAATTCTTTCCTAATACATAGTTATTACATATAGTTTATAAAAAATTATAAAAGTAAATAGGTAAATCATACTGAGTTTTAAGTTTTAATTTCCTCATTCGAATTAGATATTGAGTGATTCGTACAAAACGTTGTTTACACATGGATTTTAATGGGCCTGGCCAATATAGCATATGTTCATTCATCTGTTGTATAGCTTTTTGAAAATTTCTGGATAATTTTATTTTTTCCCATTGCCTTTTTGGATACACGGATCTATAAAAAATGAATTTAATATATAGAGAAATATATACAACAATTGTACTAACATTTAATTATTCATACCTTTCAGCAGTTTTCAAGAAAAGATATATAATACCCTTTTCTTCTTTAACTGTTGCATATTTGCTGTTTGCTAATGGACAATGAGTGCGATTACACAAGCCTGATAGATTATATTCATTTCGGCAAAAACTTGAAGTATCTGTCCTAAAAATATATATAAAATATTAGGTATAATTATGTAGGTAGGTAATTCATATTAATAAATAAATAAATAATAAATTTACTTGATTTTGAATGAACAAAATGTGTTTTTTATAATAGACCAGATAATCTAAAAAAGAAAAAACAAAGAAATTATCAACATATTATAAATAATATTTGTCTAATATGTATATTTACTATATGATTGATGGGTATAAAATCAGATAACTCTTTGTATCTTAAGGCACTAAATTTAAGCATATTTAAAAAAAAAAATTCAATATGATATATTTTTTTACTTTTAATTATTATTAAATTTAGACAAATTAGGAAAAAGAAAATGAAAAAATGAAATTAGGTACCTACATTACCTTCTACTTAATTAAATTGTTCAATATTATTTCAATCATCATTAAATAACTTATAGTTCCTTATCTTAAAAGCAAAAAATATGAAATGAGAGATGAAAGCAGTAAAACCTATATCTTATAAATTAAATTCGGTTATGTATATTAAAAAAAATCTAGTTAAAAAAGATATTTATTTCAAAAAGTATTATATATGATATTACTAATACATTAAATTAAAAATTTGTTTTGAGTTGCGATGAATCTACAATAAAAATTTTATTTTGCATATTTTGGTGACTTAGTGTAGATATTATCTGCATTAGCCAGAGAAAATACTTGCTATTTGTGAGTTTATTAAGATGATACATATATTTTGTTATGATATTGTACTTAATTAATTATAACTATTATTATTGTTAAACACTTAAAATAAAATGAAAAATAGGAAAATAATTAGGTAGATAATAAATTTAATGTGGTGGCCAAAATGCTGTAATGTATTTCATTAAAACCAAAACTTCATTCTATAGATTTAACAAAAATGAAATAATAAATAGGTACCTATATTCCGTTCCGAGTAAGAATAACCTCAGGCAGCATTTTACTGTGCATGGCGGTAGTTATAGTTGTATTCTATGCACCATTTTGCTGAGACAGTCTTATTATTGATATCATAGTATAAAGAATAGAAGTATGCTTGAAGTGATACCTGTTTTTGTCAAAATACACACATGTACATTGCCTTGTGGTTTTGTGCATGTTTAACTGTGTTCGTTCATATGTACATGTGACATCACCTTGAGGTTTTTGCAGATTACCTATAGTATTTCTAGCTAAATTATAAACACTATTATAACCTGCACGGTTCATCTCGAACCCCTGAAATTTTAAAAACGTAATGGTTGAAAGTGGTCAAGATGAACCGTGCAGGTTATAACATCGAATGTAATTCTTACTCCTTATACTATGATTGATAAAACAGTTGTCAAATATGTAATTTCATATTTTTAACATAATGTTTTTCACATTGATTGATAGTGCAGAGAATAAACAGTGTTGCATGTCACCGATAAAGACCAATTTGATGACTGAGTTAGTTATAGCAATAGGTATTGACAGTGCTCAAATTGGGAGGATGCGCAGGGGGACAGCTATTTTGACAGCTGCCCACTAATTATATTTTACAGTATACAAGTTATATAGTTTGGGGGGACGTTCATTTTTTAAAAGCTTGTAGCACTCTTTCTTTTATTTTTCCATTTCGACCACTGGGTACTGAACTAAAATTGGTCTACCGCCTGAGATTACTCCTATCTGGTACAGAGTATAAATGCTTATTTTCTTTTTAGTTTTAAAAATCTTACTATTGTTTACATTGACTACATTGACTATTGTTTCTCGTAAACAAAGAATTGTATTTTAAAAATATTGTAAAAGATTATAAACATAAACGAAGGATTTATTGTAGTGTCAAGTTTCACGAATACTGATAGTATATAACGTGTTAGAATTAAAGAGTTGTTAAAAAAACCAACGACTACTTGGGCATAATAATATCAAAGGAAACCTTGTACATTTATATAACAAAATACTCGACAGACCGCCATCAATATAATATTGTCCTCAATAATTTGTGTCCGGAAGACAACAATAACTGGGCAGGTATAACGCATTTTAATTTGTAACGTTTTACTTACATCGTCATTATCCATGTCTGTACGAATTCAACTATTTCAACAATACTTGATAATTTAGAACGAGTGCAAAACTCGCAGAACGAAGACCGAACAAAATCCGACGCGCACGTTTACGTTATAAAAACTTCGCACTTGTAATTTGTGATCAATCGTGGTCAGTGGACGGCATTTATTATAGCAATATGTACATGGTAAGATTGTAAGGTTATGTATGAAGTGGCGTTTAGAAACGGTGTCGCGCCCGCAATAAAACGACAACAGTTCCACATTTTCTTTCCGCCATGACCGTGCTTTGACCGGGTTCATCGATTCCGCGGGCATTTTATACGTACGTAATATTTTACAATGATTTTCCATAATAATAATAATAATAATAATAATAATAATAATAATATTGTCCATGAATCATGGCCGCCGTGGATTATTAATAATGATTAAATGTGTCATGATTGTCGATAAGACATTTCAAAATGTGTAAACTTACAATTTTTATATTTATAATTTTTTTCGGTACTAAACCAAAGCGCCGTATATCTATGACGTACTAAACAAAAACGCTGTATTTATAAAAATATTTACGTCATTTATGCTTAGTAAATATAAGATACGGCGTTTTTACTTAGTACAACTCGTATTTTTCATTACTTACGGCATTACCAAATATCAATAAATGTGTTTTGTTGCATATAATTATAATGTATTTTTAAGCTATTTTTTTTTTTTTTTTTTTGCAGAAAATATGTAAAATTGGTATATTTATAGATGCCGCGCGGCCAACTCATTTTTAATTTTTTTCGGACTTACGGCGTTATAGTTTATAGAGAGCAGTACAGCGCCTAGATATATTTCTGCCGGAGTTTAGTTATATACCTATGCAGTAATGTAGTCCTAAAATAATTTATGGGTATGCGGAAATCTTAAAAAAAAAAAGGTGGGGGGGTTTCACCCCCACCCCCCCACCACAGTATCATAAACATACTAATATTAAGAGTATTTCGCGTATACTTGATACTTAAAAATAACATATTAATACATTTTTAAACAAATTAGAA